>JAHTLZ010000252.1:8619558-8634911 GCA_023846285.1 Phrynocephalus versicolor | reverse complement strand
GATAGATAGATAGATAGATAGATAGATAGATAGATAGATAGATAGATTTTACTCCAGTAAAATCATCACAGTTGACAAAAATATATAAGAAAGCCATTTCTCTGGGTGCTTTTCTTTGTGGAATCATTTTTGGGAACAATGAAGGAAACCAGCCCTTTGAGCGGCAGGTGTGATAAGTCTCAAAAGAGTAATTCCACTATAAGCACCCAGAGATCTGGCTTTGTCTCTTTTAGTTTATGTTCATCCTTTTTCTAATTACCAGGACTGTAAGCTCTCACTGAAGACAGTGATTGAATGATGTGCCTTTTATCCGAGCGCTTCATCAGCGATCTGCTCACTGTGTGTGGAACACCCCAAGCAGTAGTGTTGTGCGGGGGAGGGGAAGAGACCCATCTTTCTTTAAACGCGGAGAGCTTTTGCATTGGAGAGGGTAGCCGAGTTAAGTCTTGTAAAGAACTGCAGGCAAAAATCAAAGGAAAACAAATCAAGACAAAAGACACAAAACATGTGGCACCTTAAAGACTAACTTTCATATTTTAATGTAAACAGATGTAGAGCAGTGGAATGAGGTGTGCAATAGAATGGTGATGGGACATACATTTCATACCAAATATTCCTTGGCTGTGTAGTGTCTAGATTTGCATGTCAGCCTGCCCCTAACCCTAAGTGGTGTCTAAACTTTGGCCCTTCAGATGTTTTGGACCACAACCCCCACAGTCCTTTGTCATTGGCAATACAGGCTTGGAAATCTGGGAGTTGTGGCCCAAAACATCTGGAGGGCCAAAGTTTGGACACTCTTAATCCTAAACCAGTGGTTCTCAACCTGTGGGTCCCCAGATGTTCCTGGACTGTTGCTCCCAGAAGCCTCCACCACTCGCTGTACTGGAAAGGATTTCTGGGAGTTGCAGTCCAGGAACATCTGGGGACCCACAGGTTGAGAAGCACTGTCCTAAACCCTCGCTGGCCTCCCCTCCCCTCCGGAGGCGGGAGCGAAGCTTCTGACCGCCCCGGCGCAGAGACTCCTCCTGGCAGGCTACCAGCCGAGAGAGAGAGAGAAGGGAGAGGCGGGCCGATTGCGCGGAAGAGAAGGGAAGCGAGAGGATGGCAGGCGACGGAGGGCTCGCCACCAGAGTGCAAGGGCGCCCGGCCCCGCCGCGATAAGCTTGCTCGTCGAGGGACCTTTGCATCGGGCTCATGCAGGGCATGTCGTCGGTGCGGCGGCGGCCGGTAGCCGCGGGCTCGTTCCCGCCGAGCAGGTGAGCGCCTCCCTTGCCCCGGCTTCGGGGAAGGCGATGGGGCAGAGCCTTCCGGCCTCGGAGGCGCCTTCGCCGGACCGACTTCTCGGTTGTGCGCGCAATCTGGGGCTGGGACAGTGTCAGCGTCGGAGGTGACGCTTCGGTTGCAGAGCCGCCAAACGGAGGCCGCAATACCGACGATCTTCCAGGATCGGTGCCTTTCCCGCGTGTCTTCCTTTCCTATGCCCCTCGCCCCTTTCTCATTTTTGCAAGTATTGTTATTGCTTTAGCATTCGGAAGCGCAGAGGCTGCTTTGCGGGACACCTTTGTCGCGTGGCTCCCTTAAACAGTAGGATCCCCCCCCCCCCCGCATTTGATTCTAGACTAGAGGTTGGCTTGGCTATTCTTATCTCGGGTCAAACAAATGCTTTAGAAAAATTCTGCCTGAATGCATCCGTTCAGTGAGTACTAGCAGCAGCAGGGTTTAATACAATACTGTACTGTGTCTATATTGTGCTGTTCATTCAGAGAAGGGCATGAGCAATTTTGTTGGAAAGCATCTTATGAAAGAATCTACATTTGTGCAGTGCAGGTATGAAAGTAGCAGACTTTCAAAACTGTGGAACACACTGTTTTGCTTTTAACTGCTTGTGGAGGGACAGATTATCTGTGTGAATCTTTCTGAAGCCTTGCCAACAGCAATTTAATCGTGTTTCTGGCCTTGTTGGAGAATGTGTTTCATATTTGGGAACAGTAGCCACGTTTCTGCTCCAGGTCACAAGTCAACCCATATACAGTGGAACCTTGACTTACATACTGCTTGACTTGCATCATATTTGACTTGCAGCAAGAAGGGGCCTGTTTGACTTGAGTTGCAGGCTTTGACTTATATCTCGGAGCTCCGGCGCAAGGCACCGGAATTGGGCGGCAGCCACAACCCAGCATCACGGCTGCCGCCTCCAAACTGCTCCTGCCTTCTTCCCCTCCTCCGGCAGCAGCGGCTTTGGCGAGACCAGCTCAGAGCACCTGGAGCTGGTCCTCAGCCTCACTGAAGCCGCCGCTGCTGCCGGAGGAGAAAAAGGGCCGGGAGCTCGGGGCTGGCCTTGCTGGTTAGACAGTCGGCTCAGTCTTGTAAAAAAATCTGGCTGCAGAAGTCTGGTCCACAATGGAAGCGTTTTAGTTGGGGAGCTGTAAAGTTGTGGGACTCTAATGGTAAGCATAGGGTTGTTCAGAACTTGGAATGTCAGGTTAAAAATCAGTAAAACTTCAGTTAGACATTGTTTCTATGATCATTAAAAAGTGGAGGCGTATAATTTGTGGACTATAATTCCACTGCCTTCTCCGCTCTTTGAAGAGACATTTCATTTACATCCCCAGAAGGAATCTCCTATCCCAGTCAAATTTGTGTTAAATTGCTGTTTTCGGGGGTCTTTTTCATCATCTGGAACAGATTAATCCGCTTTCCCATTACTTTCTATGGGAAACATTCATTTGACTTAAGTCATGTTTGACTTAAGTCTAGACCACTGGAATGGATTAATGACGTAAGTCAAGGTTCCACTGTATTCCCTGCTGAATCCCATTTTAGAACTGATTGTTGTTGCTGTAAAATCAGATTCTGGAATTTCATACCAAATGTTTGGTTACCTTCTTAGCGGTCCTAGGAAGCTGCCTTATTATTGAGCCAGGCCATTGTCAGAACATCAAAGTATCCTGTCCCTGGTGACTTCAGGAGTTGTCCCAAGTTTTCAGGCAGGATTCTTTTCCATGCTGAACCTTTCTGAGATCCCTGGTATTTCATGGTGGTCTTCCATCCACTGACCAGGGCCTGGTCCTTCCTCCTTTCCAATCAGAAAAGTAAGTAAAGTTCCTTTACAGTCATTGACCAGCATAATAACAATTTGAATAAATACAATTAACAAAATATCATAAAATAAGCCATCTGGCCTGGGCCATATAAAATGAGTACCCAGCTTGCGGGGTGGGGGGTGGGGAGTGTGTAGCCTGCATACTGTAATTTTAAAAACTAAACCACCCAGAGACTACTTGAAGTGGTATGCGGCGGTATATAAGCAGAAGAACACTTTGCTTTTGCCAGTTCCTACTCCAGGCGCCTACAGCACCTGGTATTCCCTGGTGGCCGCCCATCCAAGTACTAGCCAGGCTTGAACCTGCTTAGCTTCCGGGATCAGTCAAGATCCAATATCCTTCCCTGTAAAACAAGCAATGTAAAAGGACATGTCCTGCAGACTCCACTTCACTGTAGTAACAGGGGCACAAATGGTTGGAGTGCGGAATACCTTGAAATCTTTTAATCCAGCAGCTTAAAAGATAACACATTCAATCAGACACATGAGGACACTGCAAATAGGGTTCTCAGAAATTTGGTCTGGACTATATCTAAGGGGCACAAATTAGAATATGCAAATAATTAGGAACCATAGAGCATTTGGGCAATAATTTTAGCCTTGAATACCTGGATCGCTGATAGAACCTGTTGCCCACCTTTAGTATAAAAAATCTGCAAATCAGTAAAGACTGGTCTTCTCAATTGGGCAGCAGATGTTCATTTTTTTATGGTCTGGAATATTATTTCTGTTGGACATTTCCTGCTGCTTTAAGTGCTATGGATTATCACTGTGTGCTATATAGAAATGTGGCTGACGTTTGCCTCAGGAATGTGGGTGTGCTAAACCTTACCCAGAAGTATGTGAAGATTCTCAGTCGTGGACAAAGGTAGACAAAGTCCCACCTTTACGACACCCATAAAGTATGAGTCATTAGCCATGGCCTTGCTGGTGGAGGTGTGAAGTATTTATGATTTGCCTTCACACCTCCAACAGCAAGGCCATGGCTAAGGATTCATACGTTACAGGTGTTGGGAAGATTATAAAGGTGGGACTTTCTCACCTTAGGCCATTGTCCACCTAGTGAGCCTATTGAGATTATTATCCACCTAACGAGCCTATTTCAGACCAGGGTGACAGGAGGTCAAAGTGAACTATAGAATGGAAGACTCGCAGCTGGCTTTCCTCAGACTGGCGACACTGTTTAGATGAGCAGCAAAACGTTTCAACCTCTCAAGAAAAGAGGTCCAGTTGCCATGATTCAACTTCCAGATAACCTCACCCAGAGTTAGGAGCACAATGGTGCAGTGGCTAAACTGCTGTACCACTCTGGGTTCAACCCCAGGTTGCTGGCTTAAGGTTCACTCAGCCTTTCATCCTTCTGAGGTTGGTAAATTGAGTACTAGCTCATGTGTGTGTGTGTGTGTGAAATGTATGGCCTGCATGATTAAATATACCCCCCCCCCGAGAGCACGTTAAGCGCTATGGCATGGTGTATAAGCAGCATGATTTCACCACTCATTTAGTGCTGATTGCTTTGTTGTACTGTTTCCTTCAACTGTAGGCCTGGAGCAACCCACGAGCATGATGCCTGCAGGAATTCTCGGTTTCATTTCGATTTGTGGTTTTATTTCACTCTGCAGAACTGGGTGCTTGATTTTGGCCGCCCCATTGCGATGGTGAGTAGTACCATGATGGAGGCACAGAAAACTGTCTCAAACCATTTCAGTCTACTAGGACACTCCTTGAGTGATTTGAAGGTCACCATTTTGGAACAGAATCATTACAAATCCAAAATACAAAGAGAAACATCCGAGATGGGTAGTGGGCAGCATATAAGTTGTATAAATAAAATAAATAAAAATCATATTCATGATGGACACACACAAGAATGGATTCAACATAAGTCTGGGTTTCTTGAGTCATTATCAAATTTAATACAGTGGACCCTCGTATAACAAACGGTTTGTATAACATAAAATCTGTACAACATAAAAATTCTGGAGATAGGGGAAATTTGCTTAACGGAATCATCTATGGGGCGTATCCATACAACATAAAATTGTCACAATTAGGGATTATTCTGTTTTCAATGCATTCCTGTGGGAAATTTGTATAAAGGAAAATTTGCTTAACATAATTTCATCTGGAACGAATTAATTCCTTTATACAGCTGCCTAGATGCCCTAAGCACATCCAATCTCGCTTGATTATGGAAGCTAAGCAGGATCAGGCCTGGCTAGTACTTCGATGGGAGACCACCAGGGAATACCAGGTGCTGTAGGCGCCAGGAGTAGGAACTGGCAAGCCACTCCAGTACTCCTGCCAAGAAAACTCCATGGACATGGAGTCACAAAGAGTTGGTCACAACTGTAATGACACAACACACACAATTCCTTTATACAAGGTACCACTGTATTACTATATTGCCACTTTTTCATGGAAGTTTATCTCCCAGCTTGACCCTAAGGTAAAAACTCCCACTCCCTCACTCCACTCTATCTGGTTTGGGTTTCTGACTCTTAAGGAATTTACCTTAAAACCACACTTAACATTTCTACAGACCCTGGCTACAGAGCCATTATCAATACTTAACATATCTATGACCCCTGGCCAAATCCTCCCACCACTTCTACAACTAATCATCTCTCCCTCCTCTTCTCCCTCCCCTGTCCACCAATGAACATCAGGTATGAAATGTATATCTCATAATATATTACAGGCCTGCACAACGTGTTGACAGGGGCAACCAGTCGCCCACAGTGCCATGAGAAGTTGCTCGCCAGGTCCCCTGTGTCTGGGCGGAATTTCCCCTCCAACCCACACACACCAGGTCCAGGCTGGCCACCTGGGATCGCTCAACTTCTCTGGTGGTGCCCACCACGCAGTAGCCATGGAGGCCGGCCCAGGCAGGCCTGCTGGACCTGCTTGGTGTAGCCACCGCCATCGCTTACCACTATGCCCAGGTGCCATTGCCCCTCGCTGACCCCCGCGTCGCCTCTGTCATCACCCCCCCACCGCTCTGCCACTATCCCCACACCGCCGTGGCCGCCATCGCCCACCCGGCATATCATGAGACCGCAGTATATGAAGGCAAGGCTCCTTGGGGCAAGCTGCCTGGGCCTGTTTGGGGCCTCCTGTACTTACCCCAAGTCTGGCACTGCCCCAAACAGGTCTCTGACCCTAAAGTGTTCTGCTTATATACCCCCCCATACCACTTCAATTAGTCTCTGGGCAGTGTATAGTTTTTAATTACAGTATGCAGGCTACACATTGCCCCCTCCCCCCAGCAAGCTGGTTACTCATTTTACTGACCTCAGAAGGATGGAAGGGTGGGTGAACCTGGAGCCTGCTACCTGGGATTGAACCCCAGGTCGTGAACATAATTTTACCTGCAGTACAGGCATTTAACCACTGCACCACAGGGCTCCTCCATCCACTAATTCATGATGTGAAGATCTTTGTGTTTGCCTGACAAAGTACTGTTCTACCCTTGGTTTCCTTGAGATTTTTTGAGGTTCATTTTTGGTACACAGAAGCAGGGGGGAATCGTTTGACAAAAACAGAATGGCAAAGAATCTCCAGGTTGACATAACATTTCTATGGTCATCTCCATCTCTCTCTTCACTTCTCTTTAAGATTGTGCTTCCACTTGAGTGGTTTCCACTGAATAAGCCAAGTGCTGGAGATTATTTCCATATGGCTTACAATGTTATCACACCTTTTATACTTTTAAAGGTAAGTTTGAAGCATTGCCCTTGTCACTGTTGTTATTTCCCTCTTGGATACATTCATTTTGATGTGTTTGTTTCTGTTTTGTTCTTGGGTTTCATTTTTTTTTTTGAAGGGTCAGGGGTATCAGGTTTAATTGTGAGGGCTGAGAACACATTTACAAGGAGAGATCTTCAGCAAATTCCATTCTGATCCATCCATTGGTACTTTGCCATCCACAGGGCATTGCTTCTGAATTATAATGAATGTAAATGGTAAAAGATTAGACAAGTAAAATGTAGCCCTCTCTGCAGGGGCATATGTAGTGGGGGACAGAAGGGTGCATTTGCCCTCGGGTGCAGCAATCTGGGGGCGCCTGGAGGGGAAGCAGGAGGAGGAAGCCGTGCACCCTCCCGCCTCCCAGCAGTCCTGCTTTCCCCTAAGGCTTGGCAACAGCACCCCCTCCGCTGCCGTGTGCCAGGCGAGCGATGAAGCAGGCAGGCAGGCAGGCAGGCAGGAGCGCGGCCGTTCATGGCCGCTCGTAGCTATTCATGAACCACACATTTTCACGAACTTTCCCATGAAACAAACCATGGTTTGTGTGATTCAGAACTCCCAGGAGTGGTGGGACAACCCCTGCATGAGTCGGAACTACGAAACTCACAGTGATCCTTCAGCTCACTCTCCTCTGCACCTTGTCCAAGTTTAGCAAAGTTTGGATATGGGACATCTGACTTATAACCCCCCCCCCCCAAAAAAAACCAGGTTCCTCCAGGAAAGAGCTGTTCAGCAGCTGGTTTTGTTTCATTCTGATCCAGTGCTTTCCCCCTTTTTGATTTGGGACCCCCAAACAAACCACGAAATGCACCAATTTTTGTGGAGGGGGGTTGCTTCATGCTTCATTCTTTGCCAATCTCAGTGTCATTTTTATCTTTCTTGCTAATGAATAAATATCAATTGCTTTGACATGCAAAGAGTGGCTGAGGTAGCCACAGCATACATCTAAGACAGGAGTCTTTTATTTTAAAGAGAGAAAAAGAAGGGTTGTTTTTTTAAAAAAAATTATCCTTTAGTAAAGAAAAAAATTGATTACCCCAAGATACTGTAACTGAATGTGCCTGCGTAGCAACATTCCGAGCTGCAGGTCTCTACTTCAAATGAGTTTCGTCCCTCTTCCTTGTTTGGGGTGAAAACAAGACTTCATCAAACCCTTACAAGCAGTCCCATTTTTTCCAAGATGACCTCTTTAGGAAATGTGAAGTGTGCACTTTTTTTTAGCGGCCACTTTTAACGCGTTTGGTCTTTTGCTGCCGCTGCATCCTGTTGCTTCCAGCAGATCAGGTGGCATTTCTCCGTGACCTGGATTGGACTGGAACTGTCAGCTGCTGATTCATGAGCCTAACCATGTAAAGGACCTGCAGTTGATAGGCCATAAGCACTGGGGCACTCTCTGACTGTTGCTGTCTCCTGATGAGCAAGCTGCTTGCCCAGTCACCCTTACCAGGGCAGATTCTTTTCCCCTCCCCCTACAGTGAATTTGGCCACCCTTGCCGTAAGAAAAAGCGATGGATATCAGAGGTGTAGTTTATCCCAGAGGCTGGAATACAGTGGACCGCAGTATATAAAAAAAGCCCCCCCTGGGGTAATGGGGGAAAGGCCTGTTTCAGGCCTCCCATACTTAACTCAGGTCTGGCGCTGCCCCGAGTGGGCCTACGAGGGTCTTCCCGGGCCTTATGGAGGCCCCCAAATGGCCTCCATGCAAACCGGAAGTGACTTCCATTAAACTGGAAGTGACTTCTGGATTGCCAAAAATCATTTCTTAGGCGCCTGAGGGCCTTTCTAGGCTGGTCGGAGGCCTCAGAAATGATTTTTGGCAATCCAAAAGTCACTTCCAGTTCGCAGGGAGGCCCTTTTGGGGCCTCCAGAAGGCCCAGGAAGGCTCTTGCAGGCCCATTCAGGGCAGGGCCAGGCTGGAGGTAAATACAAGAGCCCCCAGCTAGACCACCCAGGCCTGACCCAACCTGCATCTGCATATCGCTGATAGGTGGGGGACCACTGTATTTATTTATTTTTAAGTATTTTTAACCCGCCTTTCTCCTTGGAAAAGGACCCAAGGCGGCTTACAATAATGAGGGACCATATACTGTCCAGTACAATTAAGACATATTCATGTTTAAGAACAGGAAATTGAGGGGTATCTTTCAGCATTAAGAGGCAACATTAAAGCTAAAAGAGGACCCAAGCAATTAAGAAAAGAGTATACATTCCATTTATACAGTAGACCATCTAAAAGTCATGAGTGATGGGAACTAACATTGAAAACATAGTGTTAATGCAATCACACAAGGGGAGATATAAACAAGGTTATAAGTGGTTATAAACACAAAGTCTGTATGATCATGTATGGTAGATTCATATAAAAGACACATAATAGGTAATTGATCATTCAGGGAAAGCTTGCCTGAAGAGAAAGGTCTTTGCCTGTTTCTGGAAAAATAGCAGAGATGGGGCAGTCCTGGCCTCCAGTGGGAGGGAGTTCCAGAGTCGGGACACAGCAGCCGATAAGGCCCTTTCATATGTTCCCATGAGATGTACCTCTGAGGGTGGTGGGATAGAGAGAGAGGCCTCTCCTGATGAGTTAGATTTTCTTTTCCTTTCTAGGAGTTACATTTTTGTCCCCCATTATTTATTTATTATTTATTTTTTACACTTATATCCCGCCCATCTTCTGGAACGGAACTCTGGGCGGCTAACAATAAAACAAAACTACAGAAAGGAAAACAAGAAATCAAAAGAAAAATTCCAACAAAATGGGGAGGGACAATATCCTCCAGAAAAGATGACGCGGGCGGCAAAGAGAAAAAAAATGACTCCCCTCCCTGGTTCTCCACCATTTTGTCCCTCTTGCTTTCCTATTGCATGACCCAGGTAGGGACAGGAGATACCTGGGACCCTGGCCCCCTCTCCTTTCATTGCCACACCCAGTAAAACATGAGACTCAGGCCAAGTAAAAGATGCAGCTGCCATGGCAGTAATAAGTTGATCCTGCTGCCATCTTGGGCAGCAGCAGTCCCAACATCCATTGCACACTCACACAAAATATACACACACACCTCACTCAGCCCTCTGAGCTGGTCCAGTGCTTGGGTCCAAAGGACTGACAACAAGTAGATGCGTAGGAGCAGTGAACTGAGCAAGAGAAGTAGCTCCTTCGGAGGAGGCAGAAGACCCATGCCAAGAAGTTTGCCTTGCTTTTCTCTTGCAGCTCATTGAGCGGTCCCCCAAGACCTTGCCCCGGTCCATGGTCTATATTTGCATCATCATCTTCGTCATGGGAGCCAGCATCCACTTGGTAGGTGATTCTGTCAATCACCGGCTGATCTTCAGTGGCTACCAGCTGCACCTGTCTGTCCGAGAGAATCCCATCATGAAAAACCTCAAGCCGGAGACGCTGGTAAAGAGACACCAGGACGCTCTTGGTACTTCCATTGACTCGTCCACTAGCTGGTTGCTCTTCCCACTCCTGATGGTGGCCTTTCATTCCTTTCCAGATTGATTCCTTCGAGCTGCTCTACTACTATGATGAATACCTTGGTCATTCAATGTGGTAAGCAAGCAGTAGTATTTCAGACAGAGTGTTTATTTTGTTATAGCCTAGAGGTGGATGTTTTGGTGATTTTTAACTAAGAAGTATAACCATAAGATTTGGGGATGCTTTTTGCATGATTTTAATAGCATGCAGGTACAACCAAATGTGATCCATATATATGCCATCCCCATTATAGGTGTACAGTATATCTCTACAAAATTATTTATCTTCTGTTATGTGAAAACAGTATATGGAATGTTTTCACCAGCAGGAGTCACTGTGTTAGACTGGGGGGGCATATTTTAGGTCTTTCCTTTTACAGTGGTACCCTGACTTAAGAGCAGCTCACCTATAGAGCAATTCGACTTAAGAGCGGGAAACTGTTGGTGTTTTAACTGCCGCCTTACAAATTTTAGATATGGTCTGCTCGACTTACAAATATATTTTTTTCATTTTTAAACCTATTTTTTCAATGATTTAGATAGGTACCCCGACTTAAGAGTAGTTCGACTTAAGAGCATGCATTCAGAATGGATTAAGTTGAGGTACTACTACTTTGTTGATCTCACTGTCACACTTATGATTTATATTTGAGTGGTTCCCCAAATACCATATTTTTCTGTCTGTATAAGACAGTGTTGGCAAGGCTATGGCATGGGTGCCAAAGGTGGCACTCGAAGCCCTTTCTGTGGGCACCTGATATCGCCCCTTCACAGCCACCTGTATTCAGGTTAAATTGCAGTACAGGCGCTTTGCGAAAAATTGGTGGGTTTTGAATTGCAGTTTAGGTACTCAGTCTCTAAAAGGTTCGCCATCCCTGGTATAAGACATGTATAAGACAACTTTGACTTGCAGTTTCACGACTGCACAATTGTCTCCTTGGCTTACTTCCATGTATAAGATGACCCTCAATTTTCAGTCCAACAATTTTAGACAGAAATATAGTCGCATACACAGAAAAATAATGTAATTTGCCACAATTACAAGTGTGTCTGTGAGGTCATCCAGTTGAGGTTATCTGAAAGTTGATTCATAGCAACTGGACTTCTTTTCTTACGAAATTGAACGGTTTCACTATTCATCCAAGTCATTTGTCCGCTGAAGCTACTCGGATGAGTAGTGCCAGAGAACCCAGCCACTGCCAGCTCTGAAGCACCGGAGGCTGGTAGCACTCACAAAAAGAGTAGAAAGGTAGGAGAAAAGACTTTGTAGAAGTCACCCAACTCAACCCCCCATTGCAATTGTGTTTCTCTTTGCAGGTACATCCCCTTTTTTCTCATCCTGTGTATATACTTCTCTGGTTGCTTTATACCCTGCAAAGAAGAACAGAGAATACCTATGGCTGCTTTACTCCTCATCGGTCCCAGCAGTCTATACTACTGGTAAGCAAGCCAAGATGCTTTTTTGAGAGGATTTTGTTGCAGGCGCCTTCCTCTGGTACTGCTTCCTTCAGGATTTGAGTATTGTTGCTGCATTTATCTCGGGTATTAACTGTTCTAAATTGTTTTTAAGCAATTAAATTATTATTATTATTATCATCATCATCATCATCATCATCATCATCATCATCATCATCATCATCAACAACAACAACAACAACAACAATAATTTTTGTGATTATGTGTGTATACACAGTATACACATACAACGAAATTCAGACATCCAGAGACCAGATTCAACACACACACACACACACACACACACACACACACACACACACACACAAAATCCCCGAACACTCACACGCATTAAAAAATCCCTCAACACACACATTAAAAAATCCCCTCAACACACACATTAAAAAAAATCCCTGAACACTCCCCCACCCACCAACCCCCCCTAAAAACACAAGCATCTACACAACAGGCTGGATAATACTGTCCAAGTGCTCACTGCTGGTTGTCCTTAAGTTCATTATTGAGTGCAATTATAGCTCTGGGATAACATAAGGTAGGGTAGAATGGTCATCAATGAACTACACAGATTGGGGATTGATCCTGGGACCTTGTCCAGGCTCAAGCTGTTTCTCGACACACACACACCTGTAACCCTCAATGGCCTCTTCTTTAGCCAGCAGTTTGGCACCTGTGTTTTTCTCCCTGTTGAGGGTGGATGCTCCTTCTTTTCTTCTTCACCGAGAGCCCTTCTTTCCCCTGCAGGTATCTTGTCACCGAAGGGCAGATCTTCATCCTCTTCATTTTCACTTTCTTTGCCCTGATGGCTCTGGTGATGCACCAGAAACGGAAAGGCCTGCTCATGGACAGCAACGGGCGTTTCCTCTTCTACTCGTTCGTTATCACCCTGGTGTTGATCGCTCTGTGGGTCGGCTGGCTATGGAATGACAAAATCCTCAGGAAGAAGTACCCTGGCGTCATCTACGTTCCGGAACCTTGGGCCTTTTATACCTTGCACATGAGTAATTTGCACTCACCGAAGGGGGAGAGCATTTGACTTCAGTAGTTCTTTTTGGGGGGGTTATGTGTGAAAATACTGTCCTTGGGTCCTGATTGCTGGAAACACTACCAGTGATATTCATCCTAATGCAGTGGTGGTGAACCTTTGGCACTCCAGATGTTTTGGACCACAACTCCCACGGTCCTTTGTCCTTCGCATGACAGGCTTGGAATTCTGGGAGTCGTGGTCCAAATCATCTGGCGTGCCCAAGGTTTGCCACCACTGTCCTAATGTATCTCGTATAAATACTCTGCAACCCAACCATCACATTCCACTGATTTAATTTTAAAGTCTCAGCCTTGCAGAGGGAATGTTCATAACTTGATCAGCCTGTTTACTTGGTACAGCTCGCGCCTTGGCGCCACTGCTGTTGAAGATGAGAGATTCAGACTCGACTGAATAGACCACTCAGGCCTGCACTTTTTCTTAAGGTTCACTGAGGGCCTTTTCACACGACCCCTAAGATCCGCTGGCCACTTAAATTCGGACCAGAGATCTTGGGGGTTCGTTGCTCTTCCTGCGTCCCCACCCCTCCATACTTCCTTGATCCTGTCTGCGTGAGGGGAGGGAGAAAAAAAGGAACAAAAGAATGCAGGCTCACCTCCATTTGCTGGTCCATGCCTCCCCAAGCCCCGTCGTCATCCTGATTTCTTCTCTTAAAGGAGCGGGAGGCAAAAAAAAAAAAAAAAAACAGAAGAGAGGAGAGCCGGGCACTCACTCCTTTACATCCGGATCTGGGATTTTTCATCCTCCAAGAGCAGGTACCTGAAAAGTGCGCTGGGACGCGCTTAGGTGGGCGTGGCCGCACTTAATTTTCTGTAAACTCCGGAGCTGGTGGGGAAACAATTTTAAGCTCCAGAGCTGGGAGCCATTTGCGACAGAGTTTAGGGGTCGTGTACAAATACCCTGAACCTTTCCGCTATGCTACAGAAAATTCATGTCTACCAATCCAATGGAGTGGGGTTGGGGATCTTCTTATCCCCATCAAAAGCCTATTTGCCGGCATGAAACTCCTTGATTTGTTTTGTTTAAGGGGGGGAGGACCTTAAGTGTTGATCTTCAACCTAAGCGGAGTCCTGGCCCACTGGGTGGGCAGGTCAAATCTGAACTCTTTACTGGCTACCAGAGTAACAAAACACACTCTTGGACATAACAATCCCTCAGCTTCTGAATGAAAGGACTTCTGTCCTTGGATTGCAAGCGTGGCAGCAGCATATTTTAAAATCATTATCTAGGCAAAGAAGACTCTGAAAGAGTTCTGGAGGTCCGTAGAGATGCAGTGAGTGGTGCACATGTCTGTTTGGTTCCCAGCCTCTTTGCTCTGGTTGTAAACCAAAGGAACCATGCAAAACCAGGACGGAGATGATTCTTTAGTAAAGGCCAGTCTGTGTAGGGCAGGGTTGCACAAGGTCTCGGGGGTTAGGATTAAATTAAGCTCCGAGACCCCACTGCCAGATGGAAAAGGTCTGGAAACGAACAAAAAAAATGATTACATTTTTTTTCTTTTAAAAAATCATATAAAGTCCAGATGGCACATTTAGTTTCTTTTGGATAGGGGAGTTTTAAGCCCTTCAGAGCCTTTTAGGAAAAAAAAATCTAGGCCCTTTTTAGCCAATATGGGTCTCCTCCTTTTTGTTTGTTTGTTTGTTATTGTTTTTGGCTTGTTCTGCGGGTAGGCCTAAAGTCCACAAAAATGGACCTGAGGAGGCACATGTAGCCTGCCCACTGCCCTTTCACCACCACTGGGAATCCTCCAGAGCTTGGGTTTCATGAACTTGGTTGCTTTTGAACATCCTTTACGGCACAGTAGCCAAACTGCTCTACTCTAGTCAGGAGCCAAGCTGGACCTTAATGGCTTCAGGTACCTGGCTTGAGATGGATTCTGCCTCCCATCCTTCCGAGACTGGTAAAATGAGTGCTGGGGGGGGGGGGTAACTCGTTTAATGTGCACGGTGAGTTGCTATTAGGGATGGGCATAAAACGGAAAAATAGAGTTTCGTTTCGTTTCTATTACCCGTGTTTCCCCGAAAATAAGACACTGTCAAATATTTATTTTCCCTTAAGAAGATACACTAGGGCAGGCCTTCCCAAAGTCCGGCCCGGGGGGGGGGGGCAAATCCGGCCCACCAGGCCATTCTGAGTGGCCTGCAGCTGGCTGGCCCACCCCTCCCTCCACCTCCTTCACCCCATGTTTTTTTTAAAAGAAAGTGGGTGGGGCTTGCAGTGGGGTGGCAGGTTTGGGGAGCAACCAGCCCCTGATACATTCTCAGCCACCAAATCTGGCCCTCCTTACAAAAAGTTTGGGCACCCCTGCACTAGGGCTTATTTTTGGGGTAGGTCTTATTTTCGGGGAAACGGGAACTGCAAGCAAACATGCTACGAAGTATGGTAACTTTGGTGGCCCAAGTGAACGGGGGGGGGCATGGATGGAAAGGGAGGGGCAATGTACACTCTGTGTGTGTGTGTGTGTGTGTGTGTGTGTGTGTGTGTGTGTGTGTGTGTGTGTGTGTGTGTGTG
>JAHTLZ010000252.1:8590965-8612862 GCA_023846285.1 Phrynocephalus versicolor | reverse complement strand
TGCTTTCCCCTGGCTCACACATTTCACTGTCCTGTCAAACTATCTATAGTTCCCTTTGGGAATAAATAAGGCAGCTACTGTGAGGCAACAGATGCAATTTAAGCATGCCAAACAGGAAGAAATCAGGCCGTTGGCTCTTTGACTGATCTCTCAGAAGATAACAAGTGTGGCTTTGCTGAGGCAGAGGCTCCCTGTGCCTTTAGATGCTCACCTAAGAGCTCTTTGCTTTTAGGCTAAAGGGATGTACAGTAATCTTGAATATGACATTGAGTCTCCAGGTACTATGATTGCTGGGGGAGGGAGCCCTCATCTTCATATGAGTGGCTTTCAGGTCCTTCCCCAAACCCTCGAGTGTGTTTGGAGGGTCTGGATTGCCCCATACGTCCAGGATCACAACTACACTCCTCCTTGAGGCACTTATTAAATCCACAGAAATATTTGCATCAACAAAAATTGATTTAAGGCTCAAATGACTTGGAAAAGCCCCTGCTGGCAGGCAGAAATTTGCTTTCATAGCCAAATAAATTGATTTTACAGTTGGACCCTCATATAACAAATGGTTTGTATAACATAAAATCTGTACAACATAAAAAATTCTGGAGAATGAATTTACATAACAGAATTGCCTATGGGGTGAATCCATACAACATAAAAATGACCATGATTAGGGATTACTCCATTTTCAATCCATTCCTATGAGAAATTTGTATAAAGGAAATTTTGCTTAACAGAATTTCATCTGGAACGAATTGATTTCGTTGTACAAGGTACCACTGTATATGCGTATTACTTGCCTGCTACATCAATTTAAATAACACTAAAATGCAGTTTTTGTGGCTTGTGTTACTGCAGTCTAAGTCTCATGAAGGAGGTTGTAGGAATCAGCCTTTTCTTTCCTTTTTTGTCCTAAACAGAGTTCAAGGAATGCTTTTCTCTCTATGATAAGAAACAAAATGGGAAGATCAAGGCAAGTGACCTTATCATGGTGATGCGCTCATTGGGGACTTGTCCCACCCCAGCAGAAGTGGGAAGGCATCTTCAGCTGCACAAAGTTGGTAAGTAGAGGAGAAAAGTAGAGCACGTAGAGTATCTTAAGAGTCACACCAGATACGAGCCTGATTCCACCACTATAATGTATAGTCATGTGTTTTTCTTATTTTTTTTTTTACCCAGTGTGTTGTTAGTCTGTAGAACTCCCTGCCACTGGATGTGGTCATGGCATCTGGCCTGGACACCTTCAAAAGGGGGTTGGACAAATTCCTAGAGGAAAAGTCCATCACAGGTTGCAAACCATGATGGAGAGGTGTAATCTCCAGGCTTAAAACCAGGGTACTTCAAGGGCCAGATGCAGGGGAGTGGTTGCAGGAGACAGACATCTAGTCTCGTGCGCTCCCAGAGGCATCTGGTGGGGCCACTGTGAGATACAGGAAGCTGGACTGGATGGGCCTTTGGCCTGATCCAGCGTGGCTCTTATGTTCTTATGTTCTCCATAGGCAACAAATCAAGTATGTTCGCGTTCTTTCAGGTATTTTGAACCACTGCTTCCATAACCATGTGAGAAGAGATGAACAAAATAGGAGACTTAGAAGGGAAGCTATGAAGGAATTAGAAAAAGTCCTTAAGGATAAAAATACAAAACAACATAGAGAGCCGAGAGCGGACAGCTTTATTTAGACCACCAAAATCAAATATCTAATGCAAGTGTTCTTGTTTAAAAATTATTTTTCCAAGTAGTATTTTGGGGAAAGTGAAGAAAAATTACAAATTAATGTCTTAACCTTTTCATGGCAGAAGACTGCCAACCAAGTGTACATTTTAGGGTGAGCTCAGTGGTGCTTTCAAGCACATTTTCTGTGTTTTACGTATGTCTGTTTAAATGCTTCTGCCTCACCTCTGCTTTAATGTGGTTGGAATCCCCATCTAATAAATAAATATTTTTGTGCGTGTAGCAAAAAGATACTGTTGAGGAAGCAAAATTATCAGGTCTGTAGCTGAGGAAAGGGTTAAAAAGTTAAAAGGGGGGAAATAAGGGGAGAGTATAATGTAGGTTTGTTAAATTGTGGAAGACAGATTTTTCTTTCTTTCCAAAATTAATTCAAATGTTTACACAACAAACAATCTATTTGCAGTCTGAAGCTGCCAGTTAGTCTTATTTTAGGTAAGCTTTAAAAAGACATTACAGAAAAGAAAACTAACAATAGTGAGGTGCCTCTGTGAACCACTAAGAATACTAACCTCTGGGATGCTGTCACATACGGCTTGTTGCCTTGCTTGAGGAATCCTCTTGTGGCCCCAGCGGGAAAATAAATTTGGGATTAGGTGGCTGGTTTTCAGTCCAACACAGAAGCAGAGCTAGATATCCAATTGGATGGAGGTGATAATCCTGCTACTGCTACACAGAGGGCGCTTTTACAAGACCTCTAAAATCCAGTGGCAACTTAAATTCGGACCAGAGATCGTGGGGGTTTGTTGCTCTTCCTGTGTTCGCACCCCTCTGCACTCCATTGTTCCTGTCTGCGTGAGGGGAGGGAGAAAAAAAGGGAGAAAAAAATGCAGGCTCCCCTCCGTCTGCTGGTAGAAGCCACCCAGAGCCGCCCTGTAATGATTCCTGTCTCTTAAAGGGGCGGCGGGGACAAAAAAACAAACAGAAGGCGAGGGAGCCCAGCATTCACAGCTTTACAATGCGCATCGGAATTTTTTTACCTCCTGGAGGCCAGGTACTTGAAAAGTGCGCTGGAACACGCTTAGGTGGCCGTGCTCGCACTTAATTTTTTTTAAAGTCCGGAGCTGGTGGGAAAACATTTTTAAGCTCCGGATCTGGGAGCCCTTTGCCTCGGGTTTTAGGGGTCGTGTAAAAGCACCCAGAGTGAGCTATGCATTCCTCTCGTTTCCAGACACTAACGCAGAACTGGACTTTTCGACTTTTCTGACCATCATGCACAAACAAATGCACCAAGAAGATCCTAGGAATGAAATCCTCTTAGCCATGTTAATGGTTGACAAGCAGAAGACTGGCTTTATCACCGTGGCAGAACTGAGGGCAAAACTGATGAACCTGGGAGAAAAGATGACCAGGGAAGAGGGTAAGGTTCTTGGGCCAATGGCTTTTTGATGGGATCCTTGGATAAACATTTTTTTCCAACTAGGTAAGAAAACTATCTGGATTTTGGCTGTTTGTACTGCATTAGGTATTTTCAAAATATTTCTCTACACTTGGGCAAGGAAGAATTTAGCATGGAAATGTGTCATCTTCAGGCTTAAAACTGGGGTCTTTCAAGGACCAGATGCAGGGGAGTGGTATCAGGAGACAGATATCTAGTCTCGTGTGCTCCCAGACGCATCTGGTGGGGCCACTGTGAGATACAGGAAGCTGGACTAGATGGGCCTTTGGCCTGATCCAGCAGGGCTCTTCTTATGTTCTTATGTTTTGGATAAGAATTCTCATAATCCCTTACAGCTGGCAATGGCCTGTGGTGAGCTGGTCAAAAACATCTCAAGGGCTACTACAACTGCTCTACCCTCTGCCTCCTAAGGAAAGCAGAATTGCCTCTTTTACAAATGGCATAATCTTCAAGTGGTTTTCCTCAGCAAGTGTAGTGCCCCTGAAGTACCTAGTATGGGAACATGGAACAGGTGGCAGGAAACCATTGTAGGCTCCAGTCATTTGAAGCGGGGAAGAGGACATAGAACATGTGTCTTGGGAGAAATGTTGCCAATCTTTAGCATCCCACCAACCTTGCCCCTCCTCAATCATTTTATATTTGAGAATCATTTTATATTATGAGGTTTTTCCATTATTATTATTTTTAAAAAGCCTTTTTCAAGAAAAAAAATCTTGGGGGATGGGCATCAGCAGAACTTCAACCTTGGGACACTATCTACCCTGGCTTTAAGTAGCCTTACTTTACCCAGTCATAGACTCTCTTGTTAAGAAAGGGATCTTGCCATGCTTAACCGGATGAGACCAAAATTGAGCTTTAGCCTCATGTTCAACAGACTTTGCCCTGCTTTGAATAGGAAGATTTGTATTATCTAATGGAACACTGTTACCATTATTTTTCTAACATGGACTGAAAATCCCTAATATAAAACAGAATATCTCAATCAGGTAAACTGCAGAGGCTCAAATATTTCTAATTGTTTACAGTGGACAACCTTTTAAAGGATGCTGAAGTGGGACACAATGGAATAGTAAAGTATGAAGACCTAGTTCGATCAATCACTCTTCCTGTTGCTGATTACTGAATTAGAGAAGAACTGAGCTGATGGCAACTATTCACCTTTGTTACCTCTAAATACTGTACCTTAAATGATGAATCCTTTAAAAGGAGAAAAGTGGACTAAATAAAACAAACTATAGTGGCTTGCAGCATTCCTTTAGGCACTTTGAAAACTGGTTCATCTACTATTTGCTTCCCTAACAAAATAAATGTTTTGCCTTTATCAAATGTTTGATAAAGCATTTGAAAACTGCTGTTTTAGAAGGTAAAGAGTTGTTGGTTCACAAAAATCAATACAACTGTATGTATATAATATACAACACTTGTCACTTTACTTTTAAAATACAGTAGAACCCCAGTATCCAATGGAGTTTGGTTCCAGGCTTTCCCATGGATAACGAAGACCAAGGATAAGAGAGAACGGACCAAACCCCCAAAACTGCTGTTTTATGACAGTAGCTTGCTTTACAGCTGGTGTTTTTCAATAGTAGTTTGCTTTACAGCTGCTGTTTGTGACAGTAGCTTGCTTTGCAGCTGCGGAATTTTTTATTTAATTTTTTTCCTCTGCCAACTGTGGATAACTGAGTGGTTAATGTATCAGTGGATACAGGGGTCCTGGAAGACAACATTTAATGCTATTTAGACATTTGGCCAAGAAAATGTAGAGAGTATACAAATCACGCTGCTTGCCTCCTAGTCAGAGGTAGTCATTAGAGATGGGCACGAAACGAACAATTTTTTGTTTCCATTTTCATTTTTTCGTTTCGTTACGTAACAAAATGACAAACAAATTTTGTCACTAAAATGAAACGAAACGAACAGAAACACCAGAAATTTTGTCGTGCATTTCGTTTCCGTTACTGCAATATGAGTGAATTGCTTAAAATCCTAAAAAAACCACAAAAAATTAAATAAATGGTAACGAAATGGTAACAAACGAACGAAAAAGAAAACGTTTTTTGCAAAAATTCACGAAAAATGGAAACGAAATGAAACAGATCCTCCAAACGACAAACGAAATGCCATTTTTTTTTATTCGTGCCCATCTCTAGTAGTCATTTCAAACCAGGTCCATGAACTTATTACCCAATGAATGGTAAGGCTATAAATGCAAAGAGCATTAGAACAATGTTCCAATGCGAGCGGCATGTGTAAGAAACATTGGCACCATCAGCAAACACAGCATCACATATCCCTGCATGTAATGGCATTTGGTTGTTGAGTAAGCTAAATCACACGCTACAAAATGGACAGTCTCAATTCCAGTCTCTTCAACTACAAATACTGAGTTGAAGGTCAAAGGCTTCTTTTATCCCTTTTAGATGCTACAAAAGTAGACGGTGCACATTTGGCAACAATGCATTGAGAAGAGACAATGTAATAATGCTTTTTATTACATCTAAAGATATTTTACATAAACAAGTAACATTCAATAGGGTAAACCATTTTTTCCCAATGCATGTAATAAATATTTTCACTTGTTACTTTTATACAAACTGACATTGGTCGACTATACATTTTTTTTTCAAAGCCACTTTTTAAAAAATTTGTTTGGCATGCTGTATGGAAAACTAAGAGAAAGTTTTAAGGCAATGAATCACAGATTTGAGTTTATGGAATAATTTTAGTTTTTCTGTGTGTGTATGCACAGACACGCACACACACACAGCTTTCCCTTCTGTTAATTAGAACAATTAAGAGCAGCACATGCTAGGGGCTCTTGCAGTTCTCTTTCAACAAAAATCTAAGCTTTCGTTGAAAGGAAAATGAAAACATGATAAACAATTCTTTCAACATGTATTGTGGAAAAACCCTGAAAAGCTTAATGTAATCAAAAGGTGAACTACATGAAGAGAAATAGGCTACTAGTTCTACTGGAAGATCTACCAGTAATATCAGCTTCCAATGGGTTTATGGTATTGCTGTACAGTCGTCCCCCGTCATTTCGTGTTTCGTATACTGTGCTCCTGGTATACTGCGGGGCCGCAGTATATGAAACAAAGGGCTCCTGGGGCAAACTGCATGGGTCCATTTGGGGCCTCCTGCACTTACCCCAGGCCTGGTGCTGCCCCGAACAGGCCTCCGGCAGGGTTCCCAAGCCTGTCGGAGGCCCCAGAAGTCGTTTCCAGTGAACCGGAAGTGCCTTCCAAAACTGGAAAGTGAATCCGGATCACCCCCAACCACTTCTGGGGCCTCCAACAGGTCTAGGAAGCCCATCTGACATCTATTTGGGGTAGCGCCAGGGCCTCAGGTAAGTGTAGAAGGCCCCAGATAGGCCCACCAGTCCTGACCCGACCTAGCATCTATATATCACAGCTTTTCTATTATCGCGGGTCAGGTCGGGTCTCTAACCACCACTATAGATGGGAGATTACTGTATTGACATATGGAAGTATAAACCTGGGAATACTATCATTAAAATAATATGAGACTTTGCAATTGACAGATGATTAATTTTTAGTATGGATTAATTTTGGTTTTGCTTTTTGCTTTAAAAAAAGCCAACACACATTCAGTAATGCCCACAGAAGTTGTTTTGAACACTTTATCCCTGCTATTATACACAACTATCTTGTGACTATGCGTGCACCCACTCCCCACACATACATTCTGTACAAAGGGGACACACATGCAAACAGTACACACACAGACCTTTCTGCGGGGAAAATAAGAACCCCAAAAGACAGCCAACATGTTGTGAACTACATAATCAAATGTAACAGAATGTTAATCAACACACCCTTAATTCTATGTTATAAGAAAAACTCTGGAAATCTAAAAGAAATTAAAAAAAATTAAAAATTGCTTTTGAAGAAAGTGTAACTGACTTCATATGAAGTCAAATGAGAAGCCTTTGCCATGTAAGATGAATTCTTATTGTTTGCTACATTTCCCCTTGGCCCAAATACATATACACATTTACCTGGGTGAGGAAATATATTTTCAAAAGATGTTTGAAAACTTCTTATCCAACAATGAAAACAAATTGCAGAAGTACAGGGAAATCTGTTTACCTTGAAGCAGGAAGGTTCATCATTCTTTTTTCAGGGAAGAGGAAGGAGAAACAAACATTCAAGTAATAGCTAACTGATCAATATTGTGTAAATGCTGTCTCTCTCTCTCTCTCTCTCTCTCTCACACACACACACACGCCCTAGCAGAGTGCAACAGGCAGTAGTTGCTTTGTGGAAGAATAGCAAAAGAATCAGAAAGTGGTGCCTTTTATTTTATCATTTACTGGCTTATTTTAAAATTCCCCAGCAAAATCTCTAGTCCCACTGAGTTATTCATCAGGAAAACTGAGGAAAAGGAAAATACTAAGAGAGGGGATGGTGCAATGCCTCTCTGATCACCAACCCTGCAATACTTCATGATTGCACTGGACACTATTATTGTGCTATTGCGTGAGTCCCCTCTATTCCAAGATAGCTGCTTTTATTCAGCATTTAAACCAGAATGACCAGACATCTGCTAGGGTAGCAGGCAGTGTAAAAGTCCACAGGTGCAGTGCTCCATTTAATGCACAGTCTGCAACTACATGAGCTGGAGATTATACTGATGGCAACAGGGATTGGAAATAATGTGTTAATTTAATGCACTAACCTTGCTACTTTACATCAATGTAAAGTAACATACTTTACATTTGTTTTACAATAATGTAATGCTTTTAATGTTTTAACACTGTTTTCAAAATGTTATTTTCTTAACACATGTTCCTCCTGTTTAATAGCAAGATAATAATTTAAACATTAACATATTCAATGTATTATTTTCCAAGTTCCAGTAGGGAACATTGTGCAAAGGAAGGGAAAGAACAAACGTATACAGCAAATATTCAGGCCAAACTTCTTCAGGCCAAACAGTATATGAAGCAACGAGATGTTTCCAGTAGCTTGCTGAGAAGGTGCTGGAAATCTGTCTGAATATTTGGTTCTTATTATGGAGATAAAAATAGTTTGAATAACAAAATAATACAAGAAAAATCTGAGAAAAACGTAATGAAGGACAAGGGAAAATCCTTAAACAGCCCGAAACAATTTCATAGGCGTTGCTATTAGATATTCCAATAAATACTCATGTGGACAACCGGCAAATATAGATACTACAATACTTGAATCTTGCAGTACATTTAGCGGTCAAGAAGATACTGTGTATACATAACATACTTAAGTTACCAGGTATCTAATATTTATGAGATTAATTATGTTAAGTACTTCATTACTACATTCTCTTCAAGCTGAAGAGAAACAGCAGACACTGTCATAAGGCCTTCTGCCAACTTGGACTCTTAACAGCCTTATTGTTGACTTTGGAAAGTCTAAATTTGCTTTTCAATGCTTGGAACCATCCTCCCTGCTGGAACTCAAAGGGGTCATTTTTCCAGTTTAATTATGCATAACTATTGAGCCAGTTTTGTTCTTAAACAACAGCAATAACAATAAAACAAAAAAAATAAATTTTACTGACATTTAATAAATTATAAACTAGCAGAAAGAAAACATATTAGCCAGACAATGGAACGTGAGTGCATGGAACAGGTAGTGACACTCAAACAAACCTATAAATACACACACACACGCACACACACAGAAACAAATAATTTTAAAATTCAAGTCAGCTTTTAAATGATAAAGGGCACACATTTTTAGAAAAGTTCCAAAAACATCTATGTGGCTTCTCAATTTCTTTTAAAAATGGTCATTTAATGTTGATAGTTTGATATCATTCTAAAAAAATCAGTGAAAGATATACAGTGGACCCTTGTATAACATAAAATTTGTACAACATAAAAATTCCGGAGAGACGGGAAATTTGCTTAACAGAATTGTCTATGGGACAATCCGTAAAACATAAAAATGGTCGCAATTAGGGATTACTCTGTTTTTAATGCATTCCTATGGAAAATTTGTATAAAGCAAAATTTGCTTAACATAACTGCATTTGGAACAAATTAATTCCTTTATACAAGGTACCACTGTATTTCAAAATAAAACTTTGCTTTTAAAAACACCAATTTTGCAGATATGATTGAAACAGAGATTCTCATAAAATGAAGCACAAACTTGCTTGGTTTCACCTCTTCCCATTCCATCTGTTCTTACGTTGTTTCATAAACCCAGATGTTAAAAGTTAGCTAACAAAACACTTCATACGGATAAACAAACAAACAATCCAATGTGGGCTTTGAGTTTTCGAAGATTTGCTACCCAATATTGTTTGTTTTTTTCATTTATTTTTAAAAATGTTCCATTGTCTATACTTACATGTTTTATAGTTTAATAAGAAAGGAACAATCTAAATAATCTGCCAATTTTGGAATGAAGTTTTCTAACTAGGAATGCTTGTTTCAGGATAGGAGTACACTACAAAGCTAAACAAGAATCAAATGTAGCTTCAGAGACCTTAGACAGCTGGAGAATGAAAGGGTGGTAAAGGGGACAATGATAGTCATTCTAAACCACTAATACTGAGAAAATGTCACTCATCTGGAGTATTTTCACATTCTGCTCTAGTTGAAGCAAAAAAGGAAGTACTTTTACAGTCATAATTGAAAGACAATTGTGTTGAGCTGTTTATGTAACCCAATACTATTAATGCTTACTTAAAAACCAATCCAACTGAATTCAGTGGGTTCCCGCCCCCCCAAAAAAAGTGTATAGAATGTGACTATATCGTTAAAATATACTTGCAAAAAATAACATATTTTGCTGTCACTGTTGGCTGCAAAATATACTGATTTCAAATTACATTACTTCTTTGACGTATTGATAGAACTATTTAGATTTGCACTATAAACCACAGGAATTCAACAAACCAAGCCATTTTAATCAAATCTAGGAGGAATTTAAAATATATACCTAAGTATCAGATCAAAGATCAATCACCACAGTAGAGTGGTTCTTCACTTGAGTATAAATTCTAGATTCCGGGGGCAGAATCCTCTTGATTTCAGTGATACACACAATAGCTTTCTATGCAACTGCTTATGTTTTCTCACCACTAACCCACCACACATATGGAAATCTCATTTTCTGCCCTAAGCGACTTCAAACCAGATGTTGTACAAGGGGGTCATGTCAACAAGGGTGCAGGCTTCATGACTGCCAAAGGGATTCTGCCCTGAGGACCTACCAGTAGTACTTTGTCTCATGCAAGATATCAGAGCTCTCAACTGGCAAAGCTTTTCAGTGGAATTTGGTCTACGAATAGAACTGATACACGCTGGTACAACACTATCATTTCTGATGAAACCAGGGAGTTTTAAAACTTTCAGGAAAAAAGAAATTAGAAACGAGGGTACATTCCAAAAAAGCCACAAACAGGTGTCACACAGAGGATGCTATGGAATTTATGCAAACTAAAGAATATGATTTCAGCATAAATAAAACAGATCAAAAACTTAGGAAGACCCAGTCTTCTGGCACAGGATTGATTTCTTTCAATAGAATCTGTGTAGGAAACCAGCAGATTCTGCCCCAAATAAGTAAGTAAAAGCTCTCTCTCATGTTATCCATTTTCTCCAGAAGCAGCAGGTCCTTTGCTCTCACGGAAACACTAATCCTTTTCCAATAGTATCACTGTGAACGAAGAAAATGTTAAGTAGTTGGAAGTGTTAAAACGCACTCAAGGACAGAAAAGGAAGGTGTAAAATCTTCAGTCTCTAAAAGAATAAACAAACAAAAAAGAAAAAAAAAGCATGTAAGTTGGGTTTTTTTGTAATCTGTTCTGTTTTACCAGTCAAACCATCTTCTGTTTATGTACAAAAGTAGAACTGAAAATATAGTTTTGTTCTCTGTACACATCTTAACAGTTTTCCCTACAAAAAGGAAAAACTCTTCTGAGCTTTTAAACAAAATACGATCAACCAAAACCCCAAAGTCTCTCATCCGGGAAGTTCAGAAACACCGCAATGCAACTCAAACTCAGTCCAAGGAAATAATGTCTGGGATCACACCAAAGAGAGAAGCTGTTGTATCTGTACTACTTCTGTTGGTAACAGGGTGGCCGTGAGTCTCTCGCAGGCTGTTGGATGACACCAGGCTGCTGTTGCTGCCACTGTTGCTGCCGTTTGTGGTCTGAAGCGGGGTGCTCCCTCCGGCATTTAACTGATCCAGGAACATCTGTGATGACGCATATGGGAAAAAACGAGAGTGCAAGAGTTCTTGATCATCTGAAGCAGAGACAGCTGCAGCGGCAGCAGCCAGAAGGGAAGTGCTGTAATGCTGGGAGAAGAGAAGAGAAAAAAGCAACTGTGAGGCACCAGAGAACTAAGTTTACAAGAGGTACTAGTGCGTATTTCTCCAACTATTCTACGACAGATCCAGCCTGGAAGAGAATTAAATATTATTGTAGAATTTGAGGACATGCAAAGCAGCTTCCGGGACCTCAAAATGGAGGAAGAGCCAGGTGTACAAAAGGGTCCTGCTAGAACACAGCCAACGGGTGCCAATGATCTAGCGTTCTGAAACATCTACACTACCAAGAAAAGAGAAGCGACTTATTAGTATGGTGACACTGACCAGACCCAAATATATGTATGCAGAAATTCACTATATTAATCCCATAACTGCCATTCTGCGTTGTCTTTTTGCACCAAAATAAGAGAGACATCAAGCTCTGAGAACATGTCAGAATGATAGCATCAGTAAATAACAACTGTATTAAAGAAGTCCCCAAGAAACAAGGGGAAAGTGTAGTCTCTACGTTCATTTTTCTGGGGAAGATAATTCAGAGAAATCTAATCTATCCAGTGGCTACTGAATGCCCCCAGCATGTCCAAAATAATGTATAATTATTATATATAATGTATAGTATATGTGGCTCAATGCAGTGAGGAGTGTGCAAAGTGCTACACTGGAGAAACCAAAGAGCCATCAGACAGGAGGATGGAGGAGAAACAGCTCAGGACCAGAACCTTCATTTGAAGGACAATGGACACTCATTCAAAGATGAGGATGCACACATATTAGACAGAGAAGACAGGTAGTTTGAGAGAGGGATCAAGGAAGCCATTCATGGGAGTATTAAAAACCCTTCTCTGAACTGGTGTGGGGGACTTAGGCACAATCTGTTTTCTATTTATCATGCTTCCCTTTCATCGATCCCCAGACAAATCAGAAGCACTTCATGCTTCCACAGAAAGGCAACGGCTAACGACCCATACTTCATGGGTGTTTGGAAAGGTTGCATAGGATGGACTTTCACACACTCCAATTCACTGTACATCTAACAAGCCTATTCAGACTTGGGGGGGGGGGAGAGAGAAACCAAGGTGAACTATAAATTGGAAGCCTTGAAACAACCTTCCTCAGTCTGATGAAGCTACTTGGATGAGTAATGATATGTTTTGATCTCACAAGCAAAGAAGTCCAGTTGCCATGACTCAACTTCCAGATAACCTCACCTGAATGACTGAAAATTTTCACAGAGAATAATCATGTTAATTGGTTTGGCATTTTCATAATGGCAGTTATGCTGGATTATGCCAAAACTGATCTAGTCCAGCATTCACAAATGCCGTCGTACAGAGGATTTAAAAAGAAGCTCTTTGTATAACATTATGCTGCTTATCTGCTTTACATCTGTTCTTGCATCATTCACTCACTTCCACTAATAGCTTACCTGATTGTCTCCTGGTAGGAAAGAGAAGAAATCCAAACCTGTGGGAAGCAGAATAAAAAGACTGTCACTTTCTCAAAGGAAACACCCACAAATAACAAACAGCTTCACCCAGACTTTAAAACAATCATAGACGTGGCTTCAATTGGCAGAGACTGGGTGAAAAATGGTGGTGGGGATGTCTCAGAGTTTAGAAACTGGATTGTGTAAATGTAGAATATGGAATATGGGGATTGAGACATGTTAGAACTGGATTCGAACCACAGGATCATAGTAAAATTCCATCATCAATTAGGAACTTTATATTCTGTTATTTCCATCTACCACCAACTAAAAAAAGCATATACCCTGTTTCCCCAAAAAATAAGACATCCCCCCAAAATAAGACCTACTTACAGTTTTGCCTCTAGCTGAAATATAAGGCATCCCCCCCGAAAATAAGGCCTCCCGGATAATAAGATAATAATAAATGTGTACTGTATGGAAAAATAAGACAGCCCCTGAAAATAAGACCTAGTGCATCTTTGGGAACAAAAATTAATATAAGACATTGTCTTATTTTCGGGAAAACACGGTAATATGAGACTCTAACATAATTAGTTGGCCTTTAATTTTTATAAATTTATCATCTTTTGACCCACACCAAGATTGTACCTTTTGTCCATTTGGGCTGTGGCCTGTTCCAGCAAGGCTGCTCTTATGTACCTCCTGCTATCTGTTGCAATGTCTGTTCTCTCCTAATTGGGTGGTTAGCCAATTACAGTATCTCTTAAACACATGATTTGTTACCCCGTAATCATTTTTTCAGATTAACTGGGCATAATTTAAAATATTAAATTGATTAGTGATTAAATTAAATTAATTCGTTTAAGTAAATGGTCAAATGGATATATATTTAATCTGTATATTATAAACTTTAATTAAATTATTATTGAAATTAATTAAAAGTTGTTTGCCTTCAACGGGAAACTTCAACAGGTCCAAAATGCAGCAGCCAGATTGCTGTCTAGGGCGGGGCACAAAGACCGCATTATACCCCTATTAAAGCGGCTCCACTGGCTACCAATCAACTATTGGGCACAATACAAAGTGAAGACCTTAACCCAGGGGTGCCCAAACTTTTTTGTAAGGAGGGCCAGATTTGGTGGCTGAGAATGTGTCAGGGGCCGGTTGCTCCCCAACCCTGCCACTCCACTGCAAGCCCCACCCACTTTATTTTAAAAAACATGGGGTGAAGCAGGGGGAGGGAGGGGCGGGCCAGCCAGCCGCGGGCCACTCATAATGGCCTGATGGGCCGGATTTGACGCGCACACACACCCGGGCCGGACTTTGGGCAGGCCTGCTTAACCTACCAAGCCCTGTACGACCTGGGCCCTAGCTACCTCAAAGATCAAATCTCACAGTATGAACTAGCTTGGGTGTTGAGGTCATCAGGAAAGGCCTTCTTCTCCATCCCGCCACCCTCACATCTTGTGGGAACATGTGAACGGACCTTCTTGGCTGCTGGACCCAGACTCTGGAACTCCCTCCCACTAGAGGCCAGGACTAACTCATCTCTGTTGTCCTTCCGGAAACAGGCAAAGACCTTTCTCTTCAGGCAAGCTTTCTCTGAATGATGGACTACCTATTATGTGTCTTTTATATGAATCTATAGGTTCGCATAGACTTTGTGTTTATAACCACTTATAACCTTGTGTGATTGCTTTGATACTATGTTTACTATGTTAGTTTCCATCACTCATAACTTTTACATGGAATTTTACTCTCATTTCAACTGCTCGCATTCTCTTGTAGCTTTAATATGTTGTCTTTTAATGTTGCAAGATGTCCCTCAACTCCCTGTTCTCAATACATGGAACATGTCTTAATTGTACTGGATTGTATATTATTCCTCATTAGTATAAGCCACCTATGATCTCTTTCCAAGGAGAAAGGCGGGGTAGAAATACTCTAAAATAAAATAAAATAAAATAAACAATAAAATAAAATAAAATAAACAATAAAATAAAATAAAATGTTAAGGCTTGAATAACCACAGCCTAGAGCTCATCCACTACAAATGGTGATCAGCAGCAGCCGTTAATACATAAATAAGATTCTTCATTGTTTATCATCCAGAGGTGTGAAAAGTGTATTAAGAGTGGTGGATCCATCTCTCTTGGGATTGGCACAGACCAACCCATATGCCCTGCACGCCCCAGCCATGAAGGAAGACTGAGGGTATCTCATTATGTTGATGAGTCTCACAAGTACATGGCTGGAAAAACAATGATGGTGTCTCCAAATAGTTACAACCACAGCATGGTTGTTTAAGTGGCAACAGTATTTTCTGCCAAACAATTGTTCACTCTTATACCGTACTGTATATCTGTTTCTGTATAAGGAATAATGCCAGCTTGAGAAGATAAACAGAGAGTTACGAACAAGTCAACCAAGACTTTTGCTCACTCAACACCATAGATGCTGGAGTTTCCCTTATACTAAAGAACCTAAACAAAATAGGTCTGAAAAGAACATTTATGTTCGGCTGTAAGATTATCAATGAAAGAGAGGCACATAAGCTTTCCATATAGAGATCTTTGGCTCAGTCACCGACATCTCCAAATGGGAAAGGTAACTTGTTAGGTAAGAAAGATAGTACTGAGTTGATGGGCAGTTGGTCATACATAGTAATCAGTCAACCTCTTCTTTCAGCCTGAGTCAAGAATGTACCTTGGAGGTCATAAGGCATAGGCGTCATATGAAACGGGTGCCTGTAGTCTTGCATAAGCGATGTGTTGATGTAACTTGTGTCAACAGGTGGAAGGCTTGGGGTTCTTGAAACAGGAGAGACTTGGTGCGGCAGACCTAAAACACTGAGGAGCAGCAGAAGGAAATGTCTTCAGTTTAGTAGTCCCAGGACAGTTGGTTTCTTCAGTTTCCCAAATAGCAAGGAGCCATAGATGTATGTAACTAGGTACTATATTCAGTATTAGTGGTGTTTCCAACACAATTTTTTTCACATCACACTTACAGGCAACTACAGTATTCACATTTAGCTAGAATTTTTTTTTTAAATAGGCAAGTGTCATACATAACTCTTTTGAGTATCTTTCAGGGCCTCGTGCTCTGTACTTCTTTCTCTCCTTCCAGCTTCCCATACTTTCCCCGGGGGTAGGACCACGGAGCCAATTCTGGTTTGCACAAATCCAAAGTTGTAGCTTAAAAGCCACAGGGGCATCTCTCATTCAACCCCCAAGACCAACCTCTAAAAGGAGAAGTGCAATTCAATCTCCATTTTAAAGTTATGAGACACAGCCCTGTGTCTCATAAACTTGCAACTGGCTGTTTAAGATTAAAACTAAGAATGAGAGGCCTTTCCCCCAATACTGCAGGTAGTGTAGCATAAATCCAGGATGCCATTTATACTTGCGTGAGGGAAGAGCAAATTGAGAACATTTTTGTGGCATTCACAAATATCTAGTGAACTAATAAGAATATGTGAATATATTCCCAAGAGCCGTGAATTCACATCTTTCTTGGTTTCATTTTCCCAGTTTGATGTCTGTATTTCCCCCCACTAGAGCTACCAATATGTGGTAGGGAGCCAACTGGTTCAGGATTCCTCTTCACAGAATCCAAGATTAAGGGATATATAGCAAGATTTCAATCTTCCTTCTTGTGGCACCTAACCAGAAGAGATTCTTAAGGCCTATTTTTTTTTTTAAGTAAACACTCATGACATGCAAAACCCACATCTACAGTCGCTGTTCAGACTTACAATCAGGAGCAGGGACCAAAGCTGCTGCCACTACCTTACTGATGCCTCAAGAAGTTGCTGTTTCAGAGCACAGGGCCTGGTCCAAAGCGTCCAGCCTGCTTCTGCTTGCCTGCACCTACCCTGTCATCAGCTAAGCAAGGAGGAAGTAGGGCTGCAGCATCCCCCACCCACCTTTCTCCTCCTCCTCTGCTTCCAAAAGGCAAGTATTGCGTCGAACATCACAATGCCTCCACCAGGGAGGGAAATGACCCAAGTGGGGAAGAGCATTGGCTACCTTCATCTCTATTTTTCAATCTGCTTCTCTGGCCTCCCAGAGCACCTCTCCACTCTGCCCTGCCAGACTAAGAATACCACAAGAAATCTACCTTAAACTCCTCACTTAACAACCAATTCACATAATGACCTAGTCATGGGAACAGGACCCTGTTGTTAAGAAGTGTCTATACAAATAAATCCTGCACGTTGATGAGCTTGATGTGTTCCGATGTGTTAGTTTCCACAACAACCCCCAATTTTGTACACCCACAAAAGCCACAATGAATTCAAGCTATCTCTTTTTGTAATACACAGCAAGAACCATCTTTACTTTTTATGCAAGAAGAAAATATCAATAGGACCTATAACAATTATCTGTCCCAAAAATAGCATTATCTAAACCAGAAGGGGATTGTTACCTAATGAGTTTCAAAAAACGAAACAGCCTATATGCATTTTGCATTTTAGACCCTGAACTGTAACATGCCGCTTTCAGTCACACTGAGTCACTGTTCTGTTTGCTTACCTCTTGTTAATGGGAGAAGCAGGAGACAGGGAAGGACAGCTTCTCTTGATAGACGGTTCCTCTTCCTCTTCATCTGATGAGCTGTCAATTGTTAAATCAATCACCTCAACCTTCTTATTTCTGTTTGACTGATGAGAAGATACTTGATGATCCACAGTAGAACTTATGCAGCCTAGAAATATATAAATCAAATGCTGCATTTCACTCCTCAGGCATAGTCTTTATTAAAATGAAGGCAAGCATCACAGGTGTATACTTATGAATCCTACACTTTCAAGGCACCATGTTTTTCAGACAGAATAAAGGAAAATGGAAAGATTAGAAGGCAGGAATAGCAGTCCAGAAAGCCAGCAGTAAGCTCACCTTCTACGCCGTTGAAAGTTGCAGACACCTCTTGTGCCTCTTTTTTTGATCTCATAGGAGACCATGACCCATCTTCTTTAAATTGAATTTCATCACAGTCTGTGCAATACTTCAAGATTTCCATAAACAACCTATGAAAAAAGATCCTGCTTAACTATCACTTAGGAATGCAAAGAAACTTGAGCAAAACAAGGAATGTTTAGCATCTGAAACTGACCATGCAAAAGTGGAACACGCATATCAGCAGTTTCACACCTTTAGAAGAAGGGGTAGAGAAACACCTTCAAAAGAGTACTATGTCCAGTTCCTATTCGGCTTTCAAAAGGTACTCACCCATCAATTATTAGATGTTCATAGGGAGCTTTCTTGTCACAAACAGGGCAGACCCAGGTAGGTTTCTTCTCATTCATTTGAATATACAAAGTGGCATCAAAACACTGCAAGTGTGAACACGTCAGAGACCTGCAGGGTATTGCTAGCCGCATTTTACCGAGCTTTTAAAGAAAAAAACAACCAAATGTCAGAGAAGCATTCCCAAAACATGTAAAATCTAGATTAAGCAAGCAGTGGTAAAGAAAAATGAAGGCCACTTTCTCATTCCACTAATGTCACTCTACCTCTGTAAAGGTAGATGAAATCTATTTTTGCAAGTACAGTAATCAAGATCTCTATTCTAAATAACGCCCAATATCTGACTCCTAGGACAAAGTGTACAAACCACAGTACTGTTGTAAGAGTCTGTATGGTTCACCGCTTTCATTTCTGATCCAAGGATACTTTTCAGCTTCCAGTAGGGCGTTATCTGTTTTATTACAATTATTTTATACAAAGTTACAATTTTAGCCAACATATTTTATTTAGTTGTAAGCTCCTAAGGCTAAGTCATTTCTGATATGCAGCCTCTTCTACCAAATAAGCTCTGCTCTATCCAATGAGACTGAGTGCGTGACCTTCAGAATTTATCAGGACACCATAATAACAGTTTTGATAACAACCTTGGAGACTTCAATTTATTTTACAACTCAACAAGATAGAGGAGGCCTGTTTAGACATTCCAAGCTTTAGGATATTCTGATTAAGAAAGAAAAAAAGGTGGATTGTTTTTCACGTGAACTATTAGTTTATTTGGAGAACTGCTACATTCTTGGGGTAGATTTTCTTGGGGTTTGCTAATTCAGATATCAAATGCTGCTACCATAAGATTTCCACGGCTCAACCAAGAAAACATATTGACACGTAAGGAAGTGGGCTTTAGGGAAGACTGTCCAACCCAGGGCCACAGCTTAATTATGCAACATATAACAGACAAGTATATCATTGGGAACATTAGTCTCCCTTTATGCAGCTTTTATCAACCTAAAGCTAGTTTTCAATTCCTTAGCTAAAGACAAACTGTGGGAGAAACTTGAGGCTACAATGAATGGCAGAAGGGTTCTTTATTTTATTGAAGCTCTAGACTTTGATACATCTATAAGAGTTACTTGCTATAGCGAAGACCAATCAACTAAACCCATTTTAACATTTAAAGGGGTGAAAAGGGGCTGTGTCCTTGCACTTATTCTATTTTTTTTATATCGATGATATGATTGACTGTTATAATAAAGTAAAAACACTCTCCCCAATCACTCTCTCCTTTCATAGCTAACAGAAAGATCCCCATGCCGCTACATGCAGATAATACATTTTTGTGATCACACATACCTACTGGACTTAGAAAATTCCCTACAAGCATTTAGTACTTTAGAGTAGGGAAAATCAGCTTGAAATCAACTACATCAATCTACCGGTACCTTGCCCTAGACTCTAGAGGGCTAGAGCATCGCTTTTGTATTTTGAACTTATATTTAGCAGGCCTGTTATTCCATTTGTCCTTTAAGTATAAGAGTCTGAGTGGGAAGGAGCATGGGAAGGAAGTTACATGATAGGTCCAATCAGCTTGAAATCAACTACATCAATCTACCTTGCCCTAGACTCTAGATGGCTAGAGTGTCACTTTTGTATTTTGAACTTATATTTGGCAGGCCAGTTATTCCATTTGTCTTTAAGTATAAGAGTCTGAGTGGGAAGGAGCATGGGAAGGAAGTTACATGATAGGTCAGTGATAGTGAACCTTTTAGAGACCAAGTGCCCAAACTGCAATTCGTTATCCAGTTATTTTTCACAAAGTCCCAATATGGCAATTTGACCTGAATACAGTGGTAGCCCGGGTTACAAATGCTTTGAGTGCTACCTTTCAGGAAAGTGAGGATCGAAGAGCAGGCTTTCAAGTTTCCCGTGGTCACAGCACCATCACTATGGACGCAGAAAATTCAAAAACCTGTTTTTCTCTCCTCGTTTTCCCAAGGGATGCAAAGGATGAAAGGGTGCTGTGGCCATGAAAAATTCAAAAACCTGCTTTTAGATCCTCACTTTCTCAAAAGGCAGCACCCCTGCATTTTGATCCTCGCTTTCCCGAAGGGTAACATCCTTTGGGAAAGTGAGGATCAAAGAGCAGGCTTTTGAATTTCCCACACCCATAGCACGCTTGCTGTGGCTGCGGGAAATTCAAATACCTGCTCTTCAATCCTTGTTTTCCTGAAGAGTAGCACCCCATCTACCTCTCTGCTGAGGGTAGAAAGACGGATGGGGTGCTACACGGTGGGGAAAGCCAGGGGGGAGTGGTGGCAGCTTGTGGGCTCGTTCGTAGCCCCAATTGACTCTCCAGCCGCACCGCTCTGGGCATCCCAAAAGTGGTGTGGCTGGAGAGTAAACTGGGGTTACAACAAGCCCATAAGCTGCTGCCTCCCCTTCGCACAGCTCTCTGCATGGAGCACAGTGGTGTACTCTGAACGGAGGGGGAAGTGCTGTGGCTGTGAGGGGGCAATGTCATGTGCCCACAGAAAGGGCTCCGTGTGCCACCTTTGGCACCTGTGCCATAGGTTCGCCAACACTGTGATAGGTGAAGACCTTTGGTTGTAATTCAAAAGATGCCACAAACAATTTTCTCCCTGATGGAAAGCATTATAACATTTTTACGTGATAAGTGACCTTTCTACTTTTCTGCAATAAAAGCCTTTTAAGATGCTGTCAAAGAGGCAAAAAACAAAGCAACCTAATGTATGTTTAAGATTTTGACCAAAAGAACACATCAAAAAAACAGATCACCTAATACATGGTGGTGATACTCATGAGGAACCAAAGAGTGGCTGGATTTGCAAGAAACTATTCCAGGACTTTTTTGTTAAAAAAAAAAATAACAACCCACAGTTTTGTACCTTTTCCAGCAATCTTTTCTGAAAACATTTTGCTTTGCAAATGCTTTCTTTGTGGTTATCTCAAGTAAGTTAGTTATAAGATTCCACAAGTGACTAACCAACTCCACTGACTTGATTTGCACACACACTCAGCAAATTAAAAACTACTTCCCCTGCAAATCCCGTCACCACTGACTTCTGTCTTTGGCACATTATTCCTCCCTGCTAGAGGCACACTCTTCTGAAACCATGCACATGTAAACAGCCTGCCTGACTAAAGGTTTTTGAGCCTATTTGGTATAAAAACGCAGATCTCGAAAGTCCTAGAGCCAACAATATCAAAACTATAACACCAAGAGATTCACTTATTAAATTCTGAGAGCCCAAATGTGTCTCATTTTATACAAGGAACAAATAATGCCACTGAAGACCATGCAGCCTTTTCCTGATTTTTTTCTACAACAGATCAATTTTCAGCACAGAGGCTCTGATAGTTAATACCATGGGCAGGCAACCCCCAAAGCTATGAAAGCTGCACCCGCATAACATTTTAAGTATAACATCTCCTCCTGCTACAGGGCAAGGGGATAAGTTTTGTGCTATCTAAGAGGCATGAGGGTAATTCTTCTTCATTTCCACTATCTCCTGGCACATAAGAGACTCTTCTTCAAAACCAGGAATTAACCGCTGTCTTGGCCTAAAAGATGATGGAGATGGCACAAACATGGTCAAACTATTCCCATACTCTCCTAGAAAGTACAAGGGGGTATTTAACTACTACTACTACTACTACTACTACTACTACTACTCTTTGCCTTTTGAAAGAAAGAAAGAAAGAAAGAAAGAAAGAAAGAAAGAAAGAAAGAAAGAAAGAAAGAAAGAAAGAAAGAAAGAAAGAAAGAAAGAAAGAAAGAAAGAAAG
>JAHTLZ010000252.1:8553064-8590955 GCA_023846285.1 Phrynocephalus versicolor | reverse complement strand
AAGAAAGAAAGAAAGAAAGAAAGAAAGAAAGAAAGAAAGAAAGAAAGTTAATACTTACTGGGCACAGAAGAGAAACTCGTAAACTGGTGGTTGCTATTTCACTGTCAGGATCTGCTGTTAGTTTCTCTTTGACTGTCAAAGAAACAAAGGAGGAAACAAAAGGAAACTCAAATCCCTCGAAAAAGATATTACAGAGAAAAGGAAAGTGAGACACAATTAAGACTAGGTCAACTAAAGGAGAATCTGAATTGGGGATACCTAAACCTGTTGAGAAAGACCTAGAAACATGGCCGGAAATGAAAGAAAAATAAGACACCAAACATGTACAACTGACAATGTAGCAGGAATTGTATAAACTAAGTAAAAGACACTAAGGATATAGGAAACCCATACTTAGAATGTACCTCTCTTAAGGCAAGGGGAATGAATAGCTTGAAAGGACAATTTTTAACACATAATCTTATGCATTACTCTCAAAATGAGGAAGTATCTCAGGCCTCTCTAATTTAGATGTCTTCACATCTTAGATGCTTTCATACTCAGATGCGAAAACTGTAGCCTCCACAGAAACGGAAGGAGGAGCACAGTTATCTAGGAGTGGAAAGCAAACATTTTCTGTCCTTTGTTCCAGGAATCTTGAAAATTTAAACAGCATCAAATAAGAGACGAGCCTCTAAATAACAAAAAATGGTATCAGCACTACTCAGCCTTGGTAATACCATTCCAATCAGCATCATCTATTTCAACTTATTAAATACTAGGGAGCATATACATATAATGCAAGTAAGTATACAAACATACTTAGTGCTCTAGAATGGTCAGGATTCCTTATGCCTTTTGCTCGTAACCTCTGCAGCAATACAGTAGAAGACAGCTGCTTGACAAGGTAGACTGCCATAGAATACGTCTATGGGAGAACAGAACATAAAAAACAGAATCAGCTTGGTCAGCCAGAATGCTAGTTCTTTCAGACTTTGTATACTGCAGCAAGAGTCACGTGAATGGGTATATTCGCTGCTGTGGGTGTGAAATGGGGGAATTTGCATTTTGTTCTACTGATCAGTGATCACATGACACAGTGGCCAATCTGAATCGGTCCAGTCCTCTTTGCCCCTTACCATTTTGTTCTATGACACTGTGGACTTCTATTTTTGTCATGTGTCCAGCACTCTGGGATCAGTGAGAACAGATACTGCCCCTGCTATGCATGACTATATTTCAAGTATTTGAATAAGTGCTATAATATCTCTCCTCAGTTGCCTTTTCCCAAGGCTAAACATGCCCAGTTCTTTCAGTCTTTCCCATGCAATTCTTTAAACAGCCACCAACTTTACAATGAACTATAAAAGTAGAAGCATGGATTGGCAGAGGGTGAGATCAAGGGAAGGAGGCTGTTCCGTAGATCAAACCGCATCAGAGTGAGGAGCCAGTATGGACTCTGGCGCTGATACCATCCTCAGTCTTCATGCAATCAGCTACTCCAAACAGAAGCAAACTAAAACTAAACTAAATAGGCAACTCTGCATAAATAACCATAATATACTTCAACTGCTACCTGAAGATCTGATACACAAATCCCATGACTACATGTCAGGACCATTGTTTTAAGTTGCAACTTTCATGCACCTATTTCTTTGTCATGTAGAGGGATAGAACAAATTGTTTATCCTCTCAGAATAACCCTTTTCTTTAAAAAAAACGGATCAGAAAGCAGAAAGTGCCTTAAGTGTCGTTGGTTTTATTGCTACAACTGAGACTGATGGGGTGGGGGGAGAAGGATCCGCTCTACCCCTAGTCTGACAGCCTATTCCAGGCATGTCCAAACTCCGGCCCGGGGGCCAAATGCGGCCCGATTTAAAATTTTGAGTGGCCCTCAGCCTCTTCTCCCTGCTGGCTCAGCCTGTCACTCATCCCACTGGCCAACCCGGTGGCTAGAGATGTCAGCTTGCAGTTTTATGTTTTGCCTGTCCTCCCTGCCTCCATCCATCCCCTCAGCCACCCACCCTGCCTACCTGCTCCTGGCTCCGTTGCTGCAGCACTTTCCACACCTCCTTGTGTGGGAGGGCAGCATATGTAAGCAGTGGTGCATCTTGGGTGTGTGTGGGCCGATTCCCGGGCCGTGCAACAGCTGCTGGGCCCTTGGGCGCCTTGAAACCGGAGCATCTGCAGCTGTTGCAGACGTGCACAGACCACACCCTCCCCCCCCCCCCCCCGCAGGCTGAATGGTCAGCCCACACACACTTTCACCTCACCAAATCTGGCCCTCCTTGCAAAAAGTTTGGACACCCCTGGCCTACTCGAAGCCTCAGTGGTGGAGGGGGGTGGGATTTTTTTTTAATTGCCAAACTACAGTATGCCTGCGGCTGATGACATCATCAGATGTGTACAGTATAATTTTACATTATTGGATTTCACTCATAAAGTACTGCAAAAGCCCAACAGTCCAGACAAAATAGTTATCACAATGTTATGATTTTAATCAGCTAGAGTTTTTGTACAGGTTATGTCTTGATATTTTTGAGTATAAAAATCTGATTTTAAATTCTTGAAGAGATATGAGAGGGCACAGAATGTTGAAAAAGACGGGCGTGGCTTAGTGGCAAGGAGAGAATGCAGAAGCTAAACATGAAATTAATTTCATGAACATCAAGTATCCCCATCCTATCCCACAGCCCATCTCATTATTGTATTTATTCATCCAACCACCACGCAGTCTTTTAATAGCAAAATATTACTCACCCTTCCTATCTCTGCAGTCCACGAGACAACAATTGTGTTTGGTACTGTTGTGGACAGTCTCACAAGTGAGGTGATGTTGATTGGTCTGCTAGGTCGCTTTGGTTCAACCCCATTTTTAGTTGGTGGAAGATAACCCTAAAACATCACAGGCAAGTCACCACCGTGATAGCAATAACATGCAAAACAGGTGCAGTTCTTTTACCATTTGTTTCTCCTCAACACAGATCCTCAGAGTAACTATTATGATTCCTTTACAAAGAGTAAGCTAAGGCTGAGATATTTATATCTGCCCAGTGTCCAGCCATTCTATTTAACTCCCTTTCTCCCTTGTCACCTATCATGGATAGAAAGCCATATTCTATAATCCCCTTCCTCCCAGAGTAGGTGAAGACAAGGCCGGCAATATAAAATGAAAATATATGGAAGTTGAGTCATGGCAACTGGACTTCTTTTCTTGTAAGATTGAAACATTTCACTACTCATCCAAGCAGCTTCGTCAATCTGAGGAAAGTTAGTGGCAAGACCTCCAATTTATAGTTCATCTTCAAGCTGACTGGATGAGTAGTGAAACGTTTCGATCTCACCAGAAAAGAAGTCCAGTTGCCATGACTCAACTTCCAAATAACCTCACCTGGATGACTCAGAACCTTCACAGACAAAATGAAAATAATACTAGAATTCTTATTAAGATTTTGCATTCTAGCTCTTCTCAAGTTTCACAAATCCAAACCTTATAGGCAGCCTTTGGGTAGATAACAACTGCAAAACTGCAAATGGAAGCAACGATGAACCATAATACAGTAATCCCCTGCCTATCGTGGGGGTTAGGGACCCAACCAACCCACGATAATGGAAAATTCATGATATGGGGATGCTGGGTCAGGTTGGAACTGGGGGGAGGGCTATCTGGGGCCTCCTACACTTACCTGAGGCCTGGTGCTGTCCCGAAGAGGCCTCCGATGGGCTTCCTGGGCCTGACAGAGGCCACAGAAGTGGTTTCCAGTGATCGTGGGAAGCCCGTCAGAGGCCTATTCGGGGCAGCGCCAGGCCTAGGTAAGTACAGGAGGCCTCAAACAGACCCACACAGCTTACCCCAGGGGGCCTTGCCTTTCATATACTGCAGTCCCATGATACACCAGGACCACAGAATATGAACTGCGAAATGGCAGAACACTGTAATCATATACCACCTTTCCCATCTATGAACAATTAAGACTGCTATGAGGAATTGATCAGATCTATATAACTCACAGCACTGTTTTCTATCCACCAAACATTTTTTTCTTTAAGAGGAAACATCTTTAACAATATTAGTCAAATTTCTAATGATTACTCACAGGAAGGCTACACGGCTTCCCATTAACTTTCACACAAAGATTTGGTGGGAAGTGATCTTCCTGTGGACAACTGGTTTCAGATAAGCAAAATCTAAAGAAAATATAAAATGGGCAGTTTAGATTTATAAATGTCTTCCTCCCCTTCAGCTGAGGTTATATATTATCATGTCTTTTTTTTTAAATTTGGGACACTAACATTCTAAACAATGAAGCTGTGTTGCATCCAAACCAGTCTCAAAAGATTCTTCTCCTTCTTGCACTTCTTTCCCCATTTATTTTAGTTTATTCGAAATATATTTCCACATGCAGCAATTTTAGAAGTGATTTGTGGAAATCCTTTAATCCATGGTTTGTCAGTCAGTCAGACACCTTTATTGGCATAAAATAAATAAATACATAAAATAGACAATGGACAGTATATAATAAAAACACACAATTATGGGAGTGTGCGTGCCCAGACCAGTATTACTCAAATAACTGGAAAGGGTAGAGGGAATATAGGTGAATTGTAACAAGACGAGAGCTGGAGGATGTTTCCATGAAGCATTATATTTATCCAGCCATAGTCGACTGTAGACCATCCAAAATAAACAGACTATATCTGGGGTGTTAAACAAAAGGCCCATTGAGTAACTGTGGCCTGCGTTGCTGGATTAACAAGTTGATAAATATGGCAATCTGCCTAGTGTGGGTTTTATCCGAGCCTGACAAAAGGTTATGCAAAATGACCTCATCCTGATGACCAGGAAGTCTAGCAAGATGTGGCTCTAGGTGAGAAGCACGGATGTCCTTGTATAGAGGACAGTATAAGATTATATGTACCAGAGACTCAATGGTCCCTGAATTACCGGGACATAATCGAGTCTCCAGTGGTAGAGAGCCGAATCTCCCGTATAAGACATTAGAAGGGAGCACATTACATCTAGCTAGAGTAAAAGCGCGTCGTTTATGTAGGTTCTCTAAGAGATGAAGGTAACTGGCCGGCTTGCCAACAAGTAGCGGAAGTTGAAGACTGAGAGGGGAACATGCTTTAGAGGCTGCTGCATAGAGGTCTTGCTTTTCAATATCTAGCAATCTAAGCTTTAGCAGCCTATAGGCCTGCATAAAAGGTAATGCCCCCAGTTGTTCAGGTGAAATACCGAAAGCCATAATTCTTTGAAAAAACAATTTAAGGCCGGAAGAGTAAAAGTGATCAGAGAGAATGCCCTCTATCAGTGGGTCTTTGTGTGAAATGAAACAAATTTTCAACCAGTATTTGAATTGTCTTGGTTGTGCCCGAGTGTTCAGTCTGCAGAGTCCCGCCTCCAGACAAAGGGCTGCATAGGGTACACAATGGGGAACTGCCAGTATTTTGTAAAGAAAAGCAGATTGAAGCCTTTCAACCAATGGGTTGATGGTGTCCAGCCAAACTGGTATCCTGTATAGCAGTTGGGAGATGACCTTGGCTTTAAAGATCTGCAGGGCACTGGGGATATGCTGATTGCCCCACACGTAAAAGAACCGATAGATAGCTTGGATGGTCAGTCTGGCTGAGTTGATAGTAATTTGCCTGTGTCTGGCCCAGGTATTGCAGTAAAAGAAATTTAGACCTAAGTACTTAAATTCTTTGACTTGTTCTATTGCTCTCCCGTGGAAAATCCAGGAATGGAGTTTCCAGGTCTTACTGAAAACAACTATTTCGGACTTATTGTAATCAAGGGACAGTTTATTGCGAGAAAGGTAATTAATGCATTCTAAAATTAGTCTTAAACCTATATTGGTTCTGGAAAGTAGTACCATGTCATCTGCATACAAGAGAATGGGCACTGCCAGATGGCCCAATCTTGGACAGTGGCTGATTACTCCTAACAAGAGAGGAGCAAGGTCATTGATGTACAGATTAAATAGGGTGGGGGCAAGAACACAGCCCTGTTTAACTCCTCTGTTAATAGGAACACTGCTGGAGAGTTCACAATCGCTAGATAATTGAATATAGCAAGTGTTCTCTTTATGTAACCTTTGGATTAAAAAAAGGAGTCTTCTATCTAAGCCGGCAGCCCGTAGCTTGGCCCATAAAAGTTCCCGGTCCACTGAGTCAAATGCAGCTTTAAGATCTAAAAAGGCTGCATATAAGTGACTCTTCGAATGGGCAGTTTGCTTGGCTATAAGATGAGATAATATTAAGCAATGATCCACTGTGGATTTATTCTCAAGAAATCCTGCTTGCTCTGGCCCAAGTATGTTATTATCTTTTATCCAGGAGTTAAGTCGGATCAGGAGATGGTTAGCATATACCTTACCCACAACTGACAACAGGCTGATTGGTCTATAATTACCCGGCATTCTCCTGTTCCCCTTTTTGTAGATGGGTAAAATTATAGATTGGATCCATGACTTGGGCATTATCCCAGATCTATCTACAAAAGCAAAAAGATCTGCCAGAATAGGTGCCCACCAGTCGGCATATGTTTTAAATAGATCAGGTGGAAGTTGATCAGGACCGGGGGCCTTTCCTGAGTTCAGTTTATTGAGTAGCTGCTTAATTTCTGAGATGGTGACTGGGGGCCATTCGGGTAGATCATTAGGATTAACCAAATTAGAGGGATGGTAGGTCATGCAGTCATCGAAGAAGAGAGATTGGAAATGGTCTTCCAGGGTGGAAGAGGAGATTACAGAGATTGGGGAAGTTTTGGAAGAGAAAAAGCCTGAAATCACTTCCCAAAATTGCTTTGGGTTCCTACTTTTAATGGCTTTGCTTAGCCTATCCCAGCAGGCTACTGAGCGATGTTTATGGCTAAATTTGATGGCTTCTGCAAGTTGGTGCTTGACAATAAAGTATCTGTGGGGTAGGGAGGAACTGTTGGATTTTTGAAAGGTGTGATAAATTTGGCGTAGTTCTTTCTTTAGATTGAGGCAGGCCGTGTTAAGACCCTCGGGAGCAGCCCTTAATTGGTGGGAAGCTGAAGTAGAAGAGCTTCTACAAACTGTTTGTATCTGTCTATGCAGGCTGAAGGGCTATCAGTGACAGAGACTGTAAATACACCTAATGATGGGTTGCTCTGGAGGAACTTTTCAAAAAGAGTTTTGGTGGCCAGGTCCCATTTTACTTTAACTGTGGGAAAAGGGAGCATGGAGGCATTGTGTTAGATTCAGAAGGTGCGGTTTGAACAGCGAGAGTGCAGAGTAGGGGAAGATGGTCACTGGGGTCAAGGGGTATGACCTTAAAATCAAAGACAATGGATAGTAGTGGGACAGGTATCAATATATAATCAATCACACTTGTTCCATGTGGTGAGATATAGGTGAACTCACCATCAAAGTTTAGATCGGCTAAGCCATTTAGCCAGAGTAGGCTTCTTGAGATACTGAAATTGGCTAATAGATGACCAGCATGATTAATTAATTTGTCCTTGGAGACTCTCGTCCAGGAAAAGTAGTCAGGACAAGAGTCTCCTACAGTTAGGACATCTGCTGTCCTGAATACCTCAAGGCCAGACCCCACCCTGGCATTGAAGTCACCTGCCACCAAGTACCATGCTTTGGGAAACCTGACTTCGGTGTTTTCCAATGCCTGAGATAAATAGCTCAATTGCAGTTCTCTATCAGCTTTCTTCTCCGTGGGGGGGATATACACATTTGCAATTAATAAGTCTTGAGTCGGAGTGGTTACTCTGATAATCTGGAGTTTGCAGTGGCTATCAGCCATGTATACTAGCTCCAAATGAATGTGTTGTGCAACCAGTATGGCGAGGCCACCCGACAGACGGCCCCTAGGCTTCTGCTTAGAAGCTGGGAGGAAGCATGGAATCCATCCAGAGTAATGTCAGTGGTGGACCAGGTTTCCTGGAGAAGAATAATCCCTTGATTCAATAGGACCCCTCTGGACTCTGGGTCACGCATTATCCTCATACATCCTGCTACGTTCCAAGAGAGTATACTTAAAGGATGGAAATTAATCTGGTGGGGGGGGGTCCCCACGGGGTGTCAAACCAACTGAGAAGGTTGATCAGTGGGTGGGGGCCCTACACAGGCAGGGGACAGATTTGCCTGTGCTTGGATGGAGTCTGCCACAATCTGTTCATACAGTGTGCATTGGGCGGGTTCCAACAATAAGAAGCCAGTGATTACGCACTGTGAGTCAATCAGTGTTATAGGATCGGAGGAAGAGGTTACAGGAAGAGAGTCAGTCAATTGTGGACAGTTGTCCATAATGGCAGTAGACGGGGGTATAACATTGTCAAAATGCTGGGAAGTCATAAGCCGTTCACTTGAAGATATGATCCTAGGATCCTTGATGACATCAGAGGTGGAGAGCTCACTTACTAAGTCCAGTTGTATGAGTGGGGCCTCATTTGAGGGGACTACAGAGTGAGCTCTGGGTATGACGTGGTCTATAATTAATGGTTCTTCAGCTGTGGGATTCGCCTTATCCATAGCATCCATTATTATAGGACCTGGTGTATTGTTAGTCTGTTGCTTACATGGAACACTGGAATAAGACTGGGTTACCATGTTTTGTTGCTCGGCTGGAGGTGATTCCAAGGATTCCTCGCCAGCCTTATTGAATAGTAAGAGGGCTTTCTCCAGAGTTAGTGTCTGAGCTGACATTTGAGCAATGTTGACCGCCTTACAGGTGGAGTGAGTACAAGCATCCACTTCAAGTACAGGGAGTTTGGTGTGCTTACTTAGATTGGCTGTTCTACCATGTAGTGACACAGAAGTGGATTTATTATTCACGTTAGAGTTGAAAGAGATGAAGGATGCAGACTGATGTCTAGGTCGGTAATAAGGCAGTAGGCTTTGGGTGGCCTCATCAGTAAAGACTCTTTTGAGGCTTATATGGAAGGTGAGAAGAAAACCAGACATCCTGAAAAGCATCGACGGAATCAGGGGGCTGGCAAATTTAAGTAGCAGCCTTATTTTGGAGCTATGGGCAGGCAGTCTCTCGTGTTCCTCAAGGTCGATAGAGCACTCATCCATGCGAAGAAGGCAACTGAGTGAATAAATTATCTGCACTCTGTTCCGCAATCTCCCCTGATTTACTGGTTTATTTGCAATTTCCAAGTAGATTTGTCTTGGTAGGAGGATGCGCGTCAATGACTCCCGCTGGATATTAGGGGCCCTGGCAGGTCCTTGAGACGAGGCCTCCACAGAGGGAGATGGAGTAACACATGGCCTGGGGTAGACCTGGCTATTTCTGTTGGACAGATGATCATCACACTGGAGCATGGATTGCTTTAAGGAGGTAAGTTGTTTTGTAAGGTGGTCCAGCTTGGAAGATATTGCCATCACAGCTTTGCCCGTGAGCACGGCGTAGTCTCCCAGCAAGCCGAGCAGTTTAGTGGTAGAGAGTTGCTCTTGGCCCTGCTCTGAGCCGGTAGTTAGTCGTGCAGCAGTTCCTGGGGCTGCTCCTGCCGTCACTGGGGTGTCGTGGAGAGCGGCTTGGACATCACCTTCTGATGGATGGAGGGGTTGGTCAAGTAAAGTGTCTGTATTGACATTGATTCTGAGCTGGCATTTTTAGGTGGACCCTCAGGTAGGATATTTCCCGTGGAGCATCTTTCAGAGCGCAGTGGTAAGTCGGTCAAACCTGAGGTGGCTTGAGAGGTGGGGAAGACAGATGCCTTCGAAGTGTGAGAGTCAAGTGACTGTTTCCCACCCATTGTCTGGAGTAAATCTGATGCATTGACGTCTATAGCTGGTGGGTCAGACTTGACACTTCGAAGGGTCTCTTCAATGTGCAGCTGTTTAGAGGGCTTTGATACAGAGGAGCATCCTGAGGGAGTTCGCTGCCCTTTTGTCTTCCCCATTAGTTAACCCCAGGATATAAAACCAGGAGCTGAGTGTTGATTGAAGAGATTAAAGGTACAGTTAACAGGCTGAAAACCGGCAAGCAGCAAATTGCTTATGCTTTTCTTCCTGCAGGTTCTTGGAAGAATATAAGCAACAGAGAGAATGCAAGCAGTGTACCTGTTAGCGAATATAAATCACAGGGTAGTTCTCTTCTGTCACACCAAATCGAGGATAGACTGGATGGGGGAGGGAGCCTGTGGATATGTGGATTTACGGGCTCACAGCTGCTCAAGTAAAATAAACAAGCCAAACTTAGCAGAATAGCGAGATAGTCTCCCAAGGTCAAACTAAGCCAAAGTCCTGTGGCTTGGTAGGGGTTGGCTTGTTGTCTTCAATTAAAATTATAGCAGAGCGTGCAGATATGAGATAAAAGCAAGAAATTGACCTCACTGACTGCCGGGCTCGCAGCAGAGACGACTCCTGTCCGCCATCTTCCTTCCAATTTTAGAAGTGATTTGTGGAAATCCTTTAATCCATGGTTTGTGCTATGTCCCAGATTATTCAAGGAATCTTGCATTCTCCAACTGTGGGGTTCTTCCAGTCCCAGTTTTGCCTTGTGAAGACATGTTAGCTCAAAAAAAGTGATGTTCATTCCCACTGTTCTCACTTCTAACTCGGCAGTGGGTAATTATTACAGGCACTTACAGTAAGATTTTTCAGGTTTGGGTTAGCTACTCCTTAGTTACATGCATCTTTGTTGTAGGAGTTTGACTTGCCTATCACCTCACAGTAGTAAGGAGCTTTCTGGATGGCTTGCAAAATAATTATGCAAACAATACTTTGTCCTCCAGTAAGCTGGGTACTCATTTTACCAAACTCAGAAGGATGGAGAGCTGAGTCAACCTTGAGACAGCTACCGGAATCAAGTCATGAACAAAGACTTGATTGCAGTACTGCAGTTTCACCACTATGCCACGGGGTGTATCTGCATTGTTGTTGTTGTTGTTGTTGTTGTTGTTGTTGTTGTTGTTGTTGTTGTTGTTGTTGTTGCTGCTGCTGCTGCTGCTGCTGCTGCTGCTGCTGCTGCTATTGTGTCAATACAGTCGTGACCAACTCTTCATGACTCCATGCCCATGGAGTTTTCTTGGCAGGAATACTGGAATGGCCTACAGCACCTGATATTCCCTGGTGGTCGCCCATCCAAGTATGAGCCGGGCCTGACCCTGCTTTGCTTCCGAGATCAGGCAAAATCAGATGTGCTCGAGGCATCTAGGAATGGTCAAATACTTGTTCATCAGGGGAGGAATAAGGTGTCTCCTCTTTATATCTAAGTTATGTGACCAAGATGCTGGCAAAAGAAGGGACAGCTTTCAAGGGACATGAGTGTATCTGCAGAATTTCAGTAATGGGGGAGTTGATTCTACTTTCAACTCTTCCTTTACAAATATTCATTAGCAGAATAAAAGTGATTACATGCCATAGGGAACCTGATCTGTACTCCTATAAGTATATCCACAGTTGGCAATCTTGGAAAAGCATAGGCGATTCAGCTTATTTCTTTTCAAACACTTGCATTTAATTTGAATTTCAAAGTTGTACATGAACATTAACACTGATAAACACAGCAAGAGATCAAAGGTTTCCCAGTATTTGTTTTTCTGCAATCCAGTGAATGTAAGCACTAATTCATGGTGGGAACAGGGAAGAACAGATAACAGGAAAAGCAAAAGTGAATCAAAAGCTAATGGACTATTGTCCGACACTATGTTATTCATTTAATAATAATATCAAGGAGGAAGAGCTCTTAAAGTAGAGTTGAATTCTAAGAGCTTTAGACCTCACTGCAATGGCAACCTGTGAAGCACTGGGAAGTTTCTTTCACTTCATCTCTTTCTCTGTCTTCCAGTGGAAGTAATGGGAAAAGAATCAAGGAATGCTAGACTTCTTGTGCCTATGATTCCTCCTTGATTCTTCCCATAATTAGAGGAAACACAATATTTCAACAAGGTGTGCACATGCAATGTTCTAATTTGCATTATTCAAGTAGACTGAAATGCCATCTTTTTTTAACACACAAATGGGTTGGAACTTTGCTAATAATGACATTAGATTATAGGAAAACAGTACCTTAGCTGGACTTGCACAGTGAAGTCACATTTGGTTCCAGAAATATCCCTAGCAAAGACATTGAAGATGTCACGTTAAAATAAACATACATACAAATTGAATATTTAAGCTTTAAAACATATAGTATGCTATCACCAGTCTATGCTGTCACTTTTCAGACAAGCATATTGCTTATCAGGATTTCTACCCATTCCAAAAACGTTTATCTAGCTGTTTTAGATTTCAAGCCTAACATGAATTATAAGAACTGAAGCCCAAAACCTCTACACTTCTACAAAGTGTCAATAACAGACTAGCTCTCATTAACTGACTCTGGACAACAGAGGACAACTAAATCTAGTGGGCTACTTCAAGAAGTAAGGAATTGGCTCTAACACAAGCTAAAGCATTGAATCTACCTCAGAACAGTCACTAGGCACCTATTCGATATTACTAGAATGGTGGCCTTTTTTTCTCAGGCCATTTAAAACCACTAATTTAATGTTATACACTGCTTTTAAACTGAATATTTTTCTTATTTGTTTTATGCTGATTTTGATTCATTGTAAGCTAGCCATTGAAGGGGGAAGAGTATAAGTAATCCAAGGACACAATTTCCAAATTCCTACTGATTAATATCTGAGGTCTTTTCAGCCCACCACAGTAACACTTTCCACACATAACTACACAAGGGATGAAAACAATTACATTAAAGTTCCAGGCATGTCCAAACTTCGGCCCTCCTGATGTTTTGGACCACAACTCCCAGAATTGTAAGCTTAGACTGCCAATGACAAAGGACTGTGGGAGTTGTGGTCCAAAACATCTGGAGGGCCGAATTTTGGCCTAAGGCATAGAACTGATGGATTCTTCAGACAAGGGAATTCTGTGGGAACTAAACATTCCTTCCTCCAATCTCAATTCCCCCAATGGAGTCCGGAGTAATCCCTTTCATGTCAGGAACCTGTGGGGACTGTGGAACGGGAGAGAGAAGTGTTTACCAAAAATCACCAGAATGACTTTTTGATGACAATTTTTGCCTTTAAGGACATCCCATGGGAGCAGGACACAGCAAGAAGAAAAGTTTATTTTTTCAAAAACTGTTTCCATTGAGAACATCATCAGCCTTATGCCACAGAACATATAGGGACAGGGTTTCAGTCACATACTTTCAAAAGTGTTGAACATTTCGAATTAAAAAGCAACCACTTACATTGAACTGCTAATCTGCTGCACTTGCTGTGGAGTCAGAGCAAACGCAAAACAGGTTTCCCGAAATCGCTGGCTATTATCTGATGCTGTGGGAAGACAAGAGGATACTGAGTGAACTTGGAAGAAGTAGAAACCTCCAAACACATCTATTCAAGCAAGAGGAAATGCTACTTTGTAAAATAAACACATTCATGAAAATTGCCATGGCCACATTTCAAAACCGCAACACCCTCACCTTTAACTTACAATAAAAGATATTAAGCACAGACTTGTACATGATCAAAATATGATTACTTCTCTGATACACAGCTCCTCACTTTACCCTACTTTGGATGTGCTCTAAAAATCAGTTTCAAATCCTGTTTGAGAAGATACAGGAAACAAAAGTCTCATTCTTGCAAATAAAGAAAAGGCAATTTATTCTGTGGCGCTCTAGAGAAGAGAAGGCAAACTTATCTTAAGCATATCAAGCAGAATTGTGAAAATAATGCTTTAATACAAATGACACAAAGTGATGACAACTCCCATTTTATTGCATGGATGTTTAAGGATTAAAAGCATTAGAGAAGTTGTTTGCATTTTTTAAAAAAAAAAACGAGCCATTAATTCTTGCTTGCTGTGTGTTTGGCAAAGTGAGAAGGTACTTGAGTTGAACAGATGCAGTTTATATGGAGCATGAAGACAAACTGCAGACAAATTACAAGAAAACCAGCACTTTTTGTTTTCCTCATGCCCAGAAAGAGAAGATGAATTTAAACTATGCCAAAATAAATCAGTGATTTAAATCAGCAAGAAAAAAAAAGGGCTGGTTTGAATCAGGTTTTGCATTTTCAACTCAAATAACAGGAACAAAATCAAAATCAAAACCAAAAGTGTTACAGTACCTTAAAGATTAACAGTGAAATCTGTGTTAGCATACTACAATACAGCACTTTGGTTTTTGTTGTAAATCTTGTTTGCAAGATGTTCACCAACCCTACAATGTCTGGTTCTCCTCATCCACCCTTTTGGGGCTGTGAGGGGGCACCTCGAGTGAGGGGAAAATGCCCTTCTTAAGCAATGGGTTTTTTCGTATTAGTCCATATTGTTTATGGCTTTTTCATTTTGTTCATCCTATATCATTTTTAATCTACTCATTTATTGTTTTTACTTTGTTCTATCTTCTATTGTTGAAAGCACCCCGAGTAGCCTTGTAGCTAGATGGGTGGTATAGAAATCCAATAAATAAATAATCAATTTTTTGTAAATAGATTTTATCAGGAACACCCCCTTTTCATTTTCAATCAGAAGACAAACTGCTGCACAATAGACTGTTTCTCTTCTGTATCCTAGCAAGCTAGATATACAATTTTCTAGGATAACACATTCAAGATGTCACCTTGTTGGCCCAATCTAAGTTTTCCATTACCCTTCAAACAATTGAGTTCCATCCCACTGAGCATCCACAGCCCTTAGCAGGCTCTTTGCAGGGATTCCATCCTTTGATTTTAAAAACATGTGAATCTGATGTATTTTAAACAGAAGTTCCATTGTATTCAGGTGGCTTATTCTGAAACATTGCAGACCTGCAATGCAGGATATAGGATTTTTCTCCTTAGTAGCCCAAAACCTAGTAGCCCAAAACAAGAAACAAAGTCTATTTTAGTACACCCTTAGTATGGTTCTCCAGATACTAAAGAAGAGGGCAAAGCTTTTCCAGCAAGTGTTATGGTCAAATTCTTTGGAACAAGTATAGAGTAGGACTGGATTCCAAATTGAGGGAGGGATAGAATTTGGGCTGAGTTTCACTCCCTTCTTTAATCCTTTAACTTTTTAACATCTTTATAAAGAATTCTTTGATGTTTTTATTGTATTAGCAGCCTTAGTTCACTAAGACTGTTAGCTGCAAATGTATTTTTATTTCTAAATTATCTATAGCTACCTACTGGAAGACATTTGTCTGGATGAATAAACAAATGCATTTTGCCCTGTGCGCAGTGGTTTAAATGCCTGTACTACAGGAAAAACTGTGCACACAACCTGGGGTTCATTCCCAGGTAGCAGGCTCATGGTTGACTCAGCCTTCCCTCCTTCCGAGGTCGGTAAAATGAGTACCCAGCCTGCTGGGGGGGGGGGCAATGTGTAGTCTGCATAATTAAACTGTAAACTGCCCAGAGACTACTTGAAGTGGCATGGGGCGGTGTATAAACAGATCACTTTGCTTTGCTTTTGAAGATTTTTGCCTTGAGCATTGCTATGTGGCAATCAGCAGCTTAGATCAAATGTGCGCCTGGGAAGGCTCTGAAAGCAAGTTATAAATCACCAACTGATAATCTACAAGATCAGTTTCCTCCCTTGGAACAGTAGCTTGTTTAACTTGGTGACAACCAATGGAATTCTATGTGAAGCTGGAATGCCCAAAAAAGGCATGAGGTCTTGCTGTTGAACACTAAAATTTGAAAGTAAGTATGGTGTTTTCACTCCCCAGCGAAAAGGAGATCTTAGATTTTACTTTAATGAACATGGTGCTGCTTCAGCTACAGAGGTCTATGCCTTTATTATTTCTGATATTAGAGAATTGGACAGATGGGAAAGGGCACTGATTAGAAAGAGGTGAGTTCCCTTCTCTCTCCTATCTTTATGTATGTAAGTTGTGTCGTTACAGTCATGACTGACTCTCCGTGACCCCATTTCCATGGAGTTTTCTTGGCAGAAATACTGGCGTGGCTTGCCAGTTTCTACTCCAGGCGTCTACAGCACCTGGTATTCCCTGGTGGTAGCCCATCCAACTACTAGCCAGGCCTGACCCTGCTTAGCTTCTGAAATCAGGCGAGATCAGATGTGCTTAGGGCATCTAGGCAGCTTCTCCTATCTTTACCTTTGATTATATTCAAGCTAATCCTGTCCCAAGGAAGGAGTATCGCACAGTAAAAGAGAATGAACCAAGGTAACATATTTCATTAAGGTAATATTTTTTGCCAATTTAAAGGATTTCTAAGGAAGTCAATAAGCTGGCTTGTACGTTAGGAAAATGAGCAGATCTTCTCACAGATTTATCAGAGAATGCACTGAATGATGCCTTCTCTACTGCAATCCCTGCAGCAGATTCATTCCAAGCCTCCTCAAGGATGATGGAAAAACTGATTGCAGCTAACTCAATAGAGTTCATAGCAAACACTATGGATACGATTGTCTCTGGCTCCTTTTAGGAGCCAGGTCTGGTAGCTTCAAATTTCAAAACTTATTTCTAGAATTTTTCTTTAATATTTTCAGACTGTGGATGTGTGAATCAGTGGATATTGACCCCACAGACATGGGTATCCTACTATACATACAAAACAGAATGCCTGGACTACTAACTGCTAGAGAAGAACAAAACTGGAAGTAAATCTGGGGAATTATAGATTAGATTAAAAAATTTAAATAAAAAGTATTATCTGTAACTATCTACAGACAAAAGAAAATCTGCATATTAAAAGAGTTAAGGCTCAGCAGACTAAGGTCCAAAAACTGTTGGCTGCAAAGTCGGCAGCTCTGAGGTTCAAATCCTGGGTGCCACACAGCAGGGCGAGCTCCTGCTGATAACCCCAGCTCCTTCCAGCCTAGCAGTTCGAAAGCATGTAAATGCAAGTAGATAAACAGGTACCGCCATAAAAAGCGGGAAGGTAAAACAGTGTTTCCTTCCTGCCATGCCAGCCACGTGGCCATGGACTTGCACAACACTGGCTCTTTGGCTTGAATATGGAGATAAACACTGCCCCTGGAGTCAGACACGGCTAGCACACATATGTTGGGGGAATCTTTACTTTTTATCCATTTCAAAGAGCTAGAGAGCCAACTATTCTGGCTTTTATCAACTACTACTCACTAAAATAAGAGCATTAAGCAAGTGCAGAAATCAACATTCCTGTTCCAAAAGGGCCCAGACAGAATGACTAAAGACATCAGAGACATGGTAGGTTTGGCTATAATCTAGGCAGGAAGAGCTGCAAGGGACCAGCATCTACATCAGTCACTGAAAGAATGAACAAATAAAAGTTGAAGATATTCAAAATGTAAAGAACTTCAGGTGTTTGGTTCTTTCAAACAGAAGACCCTGAGTTGACTAAACACATTAAAAGAATTATCACTAGCAACCATGTACAAATATTTTATAATAGCAGTATTGCTTTGTATGCTACTGCATGGTATCAACCTTGAGAAATATTGGTGTGTAGGTTTTTTAAGAAACATCCTCTCAGGCCTGCAGATGTTTGAAACTTGCACTTCATGCAGAAGGTGTATGGCCTCCCTTCAAACGGTTTATTTTGTCCTCACTATGCAGGGTTCTTTTCTGTATGCAGACATACGTCCAACTCTACCACCACCACCACCAGGTTCTATTGCAACCATAACGAAAACTATCATGATGGGTGCACGAGGATGGGAAATTTGCTCATCTTTAGACTAGACTTTCTATAATTATTTTTCTATACCCAACAAGTCTTCACATCACAGTCTGGATGCAACTGACAACGGATCCAAGCCCTACCTTCTCAAAAAGAAAAGTATAAAGATAGTAAATGTGTTCCTTATAGCTTTTGCACAAACACAAGTGTTTGTAAAAATGATTAGACTCTTACCTAGACTGGTTGGTTTAATCAGCTCATCCAACAAGTCATAAAACGGTAACTTTTGGAGCTTTATATCTGGATGAACAGGATGGAGTGCTGAAGTAAGATGAGGCAGGTCCAGTTCGTGTTTAGGTCCAATGAGAGTAACAGGGAGCAATGGTGAAGTTGGAGGGTGGCCATCATAAGAAAGCTGTGGAATGGTAGATGGTGACAAAGTGGCCGTTATGGAACTTGGGTGGACGCTGGGGATGGATAAGTCTGCAGGAGTCATTATTTTCTGTGGGAACCGCCGCCTGTAAAGTTCTTTGATTTTCATTTGGACAGCAGGACTGCAGCCAGCCTTCAGCAAATGCAGGGCTTTGGTAAGGAGCTCGTGTTTGCGACCGTGTTTGTTTCTTCCTGCGTATCCCAAGAGCACTTGCAGTTCAGAAACCCGGAGGCTCATCACCATTTGCTTGAAGACAAACAAGAAGGAAAGACAACCATTATTAATCTAGTGCTAACAGTGTTCATTGTATGTAATATTGAAATAAAAAGGGAGCTTCTCCTTAAGGAACATGCAGTTTAAACTTGTAAGAGTGATAAAGAGCCAAGGCAGGTAACATAAAATGACTGTGGTCTAGATTCCTTAGCAGCCACCACTTTCTATGTGTTCCTTTTTGAATAACTTCGATTGTCATACAAGACAATGCTTCAAACTCCCTGAGACCACAAACCTAGGCTGCTGTCCAAAAATTCAGAATCCTTCTGTGGACGAACGATCCTATCAACAATAAGTCTTCATCACTAGCTAAGCTGGCCAGGATTTCTGGGAGTTGCAGTCCAGGAACATCTGGGGACCCACAGGTTGAGAACCACTGGTTTAGGTGGAGTGCAGAAACATGGCTCTTTAAGAAAGGTGTTTAGTTCAAAGTTTTAGCAGACCTTGAGTATTCTTTACCTTTTACAAATGTTTTTCTTACTAATTGTTCTTATTCAGGCTGTTTGCTAATTTAAATATTCTTTCACATATTGCAGATTTTCTTGTATTTTTCATCTCAGGTTCCCTATCAATAAAAGGGACACATGCTTTTTTAAGAAGCAGAGAAAAATATATTAACATTTATAAAAATGAAAAAATATTGCACATGTGTATCCATCATTTGGGCTCAGTATGAGGATGAATGGGTTTACAGTTGGCCCAAGGGACATATACAGACCCCAAGGCTGATTTTGCAAAGCCAGTCCCAAATGAGAAATTATGTTCCTGGAAGCCTCCATGAGTGGTGGGTCTCAACGAAAACAGCCAAACCAAGCTTTATTTGCCCTTAAAATCACACACACACTCCTTTCTCTCCAGTTATGTGCTTGGACCACCAGACAGGTTGAAGTGGATGCCCTTATTCTTGCACATGGCAGATGCTCTGTGTTCCTGTCAAGTGGTGCCACAAAGGAATCCACTTTCTAATTCTGAATTGAAGGGAGGACATGAGTACCCAGATTTGTGGGGTGGGGGGAGAGTATAGTCTGCTTAATTAACTTGTAACCACCCCCACCTCCGAGAGTGCTTTAAGTGCTACGGGGCGGTTTATAAGCAACATGCTTTTTGTTGTTGCTACTGCTAGAATCCATCTTTTGAGATGCAAGCTCAAAAATGGAGATGTTTTCTCCTGACCTCATGTCATGTTCTGAAGTGTTGCATGAGGTCATGACAACAACAAAATGTAGGTTCCCCAATAAGCAACCTTTCTAATTTTCAGCCCTCCTGGGCAGGGCTCTATCTTTCATACTTGCCACGTCACTCACCCCCTGCACGAGGTTTCCCGTCACAACCAGAACAAAAATAGTCACTGTGGCTGCAGGAGAAGGAAAAGCCATGCACGGAGGGCCACAGAGGCACAAACGTGCATATACATGCATGCCTTGGAAGGAACCTCGGCAGTAAGAAATGCCAAAATTTGTCTGTCCCTGACTATCACGATAGGCATAGGGAAGAGGGGTCAAACAATAGAATGAATGCCCAGGAATTTGCCTCTGCCCAAAGCTGCATTACTTGTAAGACAGACATTGGCAGAATCTGAAAACATTCTATTCTAGCACCCAGTTTGGTCAAAGACAAGAACCTCACCACTGCTCCGGGCCTCTGGGCCCATTTTCGGCCCATGATCCCTGAGGGCATCCATTACCAAATTGACTTCACTTCACCTTCACGAACAGTAACTGTGTTGGGGGGGGACTTGAAGTGCAGGATTCAGTGTGTGGTATAAAATCAAACTGGTTTGACTTCATAGCTGAATGTTGACTCCTGGCTGCTGTGGCCGTCAGACTCTTATATCCCGATAGGAAATAGTGGAAACTAGAGCCCCAGAATGAATCATCTGAGTTTCCATCATTTCCTATGGGGAAATTTGCTGTGATATATGAGTGTTTTGGTTTACGAGCATGCTTCCGAAATGGATTATGCTCGTAAACCAAGGTACCACTGTACTCAGGCTATAGGCCCATAATGGCGAACCTTTTAGAGACCGAGTGCTGATACTGCGATTCAAAACCCATTAATTTTTTTGCAAAGTGCCAATACAGCACTTTAACTTGAATACAGGTAGATGTGAAGGGGCGATGCCGGGTGCCCACAGAAACGGCTCTGAGTGCCACCTTTGGCACCCGTGCCATAGGTTCGCCAACACTGCTATAGGCTTTTTTCTTCTTTTTGCTAGGTATCTCTTGTTTCTTGGATCTTCAATAACCTTGCTTTATCCACTTTCCAAGTTTCCTTTTGACTTTCCCAGATGCAAAAGAGAACTTTTTAGGGAAATGGGAAGAATATAAATATAATACTGTAGTAAATAAAATCGAAATACATTGTGCTAGGCTTATCTTTTCTTGCTCAATTGACTGCAGGACTTGTTGCATTCCAAATCAACCTTCATTCAATGGAAAACACAGCTGGTCACTGTCACAGTATGGATGTAATGTTATGATGAATGGTCATTAGTTTTCTGGTCCTTCAATCCAAATAATCCATTTCGTTTTGTGTTCAGTCAGTTAATGTCACTATATGGATGCAGTGTGTGATCATTTATTGTCTAGTTCTTCAATCAAAGGTATTGAATTCAGTAGGCACGGGATTTTTAGATTGCCTCCCACTACACATGCAATTCACCAGGAAATAGCTGTCTCTGTACTCATTAGGCTCTATACATGTGAACAAACAAACAAAATAAAACTACCAGTCCCACAACCCATTGTATTACCTATGGGTCCTCAAATTTCACCCTTTCTCTCTCTCTTTGCAATGGCTGCTGAGAACATGCTGTACTTGAGTTTTTTTGCCTACAGCTTCCAGAATTCTAGTTGGAGGAATTCCTGAACCACGGTACCTATTGTGGAAAAGGAACCTACAGTTTAGTATGTGTGATTACAGTAAGACCCCCACATCTGCTGATCCATGGTTGGTGATCAGCGGGTGCAGGAGAGGCCTGAACCCAGTGGTGAGGAGGGAGGGGGAGAGAATGAAAACTTACTGGTGCCACAACAGCCAGCCACCCTCATCACCATTGCCACTGGCCAGCCACCCTCCAGAGGAGTTGGGTGGGGACATTAAGGACCCACCTGGCCAACCGGCCCTTGAACTCCCAGCTCTGGTCCCAGGTGGTGACCAGAAGGTTTGAACTTCCTGCTCAAACTTCCGATGCACCACCCGGGACCCGAGTAGGAAGTTCAAAGCCAGTTGGGTCCTTAAAGTCTCCATCCCATCTTTCCGGGGGGGGGGGGGGGGGCCCAGCTCGCGGGTAGTGGCAGCGGCAGCAACAAGGGTGGCTGGCTGGCACAGCACCAGTAAGTTTTTTTCTTTCCCATCTTCGTCGCTACCGCCACCCCCACAGACTGGCCGCCAACTTCACTGGTAAGTCCCACCCACCCACCTCTGAGGCCGGTGGTGAAGAGGGCAGTTTGCTGGCAGTGGCAGCAGCAAGGAGAAAGAAAAAAGAAATCTTATCAGTGCTGCTTCTGCTGCACTACCCAGCATTTGGGGGGTGTCAGAGTCTTGGGACATCCCAAGAAAGGATGTCCCAGCATCCCACCATCCCTGTCACCACCATTATGAAGGTTGAATGGGGCCAAGGGATGGGGGGGGTGAGAGAAAGACTATATCCCTAGTTCAGAAAATGAGGAGGGACAATAAAAAGAAGAACCAAACGCAGACTAGGTAAGCAAATTGACAGAGCAATTATAAAAAAATAAGAACCGCCCAAGGATACAGGAAAGGAGGAAGAGAAGGGAGGCAGAAAAGAGGGCAATCTAAAAAAATAAAAGAGGGAAGCCAGAAAAATAGTAGAGGCAGAAGTAGAGACCAGAATGGAAAAGAAGGTCCTACCACCAGGAAGGAAGTGATTCTGAATGAAGAACCCTCAGACCCATAAATAGGAAAAGTTAATGATCCCAAGAAAGGAGTCTGAAAGAAGGGAAAGATGACCAGAAAAACCTTCGTACTGGGGTGACATGGAGGCTGGAGAATGGGTTAGGAAAGTGAAAGAAGGGCTAAACTAGAAAGAGAGGCAAAACATGAAGGATGGAGGAGTGAGGCTGCGGTTGAGATGAGAAAGCCTTCTGGGACACCAATTATGAAGAACACAGAAGGTTCAAGAGCCAAGCCTGGCATCCTTGCCCTTACCACCAGAGACAAAACAGCATCTTTTAATAGAACAATTTATTGTTATTCAATATTTAATATGTGCCATTTGTTATTACTTTCAAATTTCATAGTATTTAGATTGCCAGTTCTTCAAAACAAATTAAGGAATGTACCAAATGTTTCCAAAATCTCTTAATGTTTATTAAAGATAGCTGCATAGACAAATGAAAGGGAAAGTATGTCTTATTGCTACAAAGACCCCAGCATAATCACAGCAACAAGATTGAATTATGGTAAGGTAAGTTGACGTAAGGTTTATTGTTACAGCATCAGGCCAAACACAAGATAAAACAGAACAGAACAAAATACAATATGATATACATTGGCTGGAAAATGTAAAAGCTGGCATACACTGCAGTGATCAATGTAAAACAGATAAAGAGTGTAAAACTACTTTAAGACAATAAATATTACAATATAAAACCAAGGTTTAAGAATTTAGCTATTGTCTCTGGCTGCTGTGACGTGTCGTCCAGAATTTCGCCACCAATGAATGAATTACGGGCAGACATATCACTTAAACTAATAAACCTCATATCACAACTTTCAGGAAGGGCTGTTTAAAAAAACAGTTTCAAGAGGATGCTGCTTTAGCTATAAATCTACTAAACAAAACCTATTAGATTCACTTTCTAACACAAGCTACTTCTTCAAATCTGTCATACTCAAAACAATACTTAGAAATACCCCAGCAGAAAAGCAGAACAAATGATATTTAGCACTTCTCTCTTCGCCTCACTTTGAAATATAAAACCATGGCAGTGGCTGTTTCCTTCTATATACTGTACCTCCAAAGAGCAGTTTATCTTTCAACAGGGGAAAATGTCAACTCATGAAGATTCTTAAGCTATGGGAAAAGCAAAGTACAAGCCAAGTTGCCACTGAGTATCTTACTCTCATTAGAGTTTTTTAGTATTTAATCTATGATTTTTAATAAAATAAGGGTTTAATAGAAAAATAGGGAAGACAGGTGTACATATGGAACTCTAATTACCAATAGCAACATCCACAACCCCGAGCCCTGATGTTGCAGAAAACACTTCAGTTTTTGAATACCTTTGCAAAGTTACATTTTACAAAACAGATTACTATCAACTAAAGTAGTAACAACAGATTGCCTCTTTAAAAAGGTATGGGGAAGTCAGGGATATTATGGGAACACATGAAAGAGCCTTCTCGGCAGCTGCACCCAGACTCTGGAACTCCCTCCCTTTCTCTTCAGGCAAGCTTTCCCTGAATGATGGACTGATTATGTGACCTTTATATGAATCTCCCATTCATGATCACATAGACATTGTGTTTATATATTTTTTGATTGCATTGACACTATGTTTTCAATTGTTAATTTCCCTCGCATAACTTTTCATTGAATTTTTCACTCTCTTTTTAACTGCTTCCTTCTCTTGTAGCTTTAATGTAATGTTGTCTTTTAATGCTGCAGGATGCCCCTCAATTCCATGCTCTCATTTACTTGAATATGTAAGTGTATCGGACTGTATATTGTCCCTCATTACTGTAAGCCGCCTTGGGTCCTTTTCCAAGGAGAAAGGCAGAGTAAAAATACTCGAAAATAAAATAAATAAATAAATAACAAATAAATAAATAAATATCTGGTCTTATTCTGAGACTATATAAAAGTAAAAAAAAACTGGGCTTTCTTCAATCCAACAATAATAGTATATTTTTCTATTATTTAAATTGTTCAAACAAGGTGTTTTCAATACTTCCCACTAGACCACTGAGAGGCAACATAGATACCCTTCCAAACTAGGCAAGGCCATGACAATGCTAGCAACCACAGCCCACAAAATGAAGTCACCACTTAAAAGAGAAAGCACCGCCAACATTTAAGGACACCCACAAGCAGACCCAAGAGATCAATTCTATCAACCTCTGTGGCTAAAGACTATGTAGACCACGGGTGGGTGAGGATTTGGGATTTTGGGAGGGATGGGGGTCAGGCCAAAACTACGACTTTCTGTCTATGTACAGGTGAACCAGGGCAGTGTTGCACGAAGGGGGGCAGAGCTAGTCCCTCTACAAAACTGGACGAGGGACTGGGACGGCCGAGAGAGAGCCAAAACACAGGAGCACTCTGCCTCTGACCAGATGAACAATTCTCATCTTGTCTATGAAGATTCTCAGTCATCCAGGTGAGTTCATCTGGAAGTTATGTCATGGCAACTGGACTTCTTTTTCTTGAGAGACTGAAACGTTTCGCTGCCCATGCAAACAGCTTCTTCAGTCTGAAGAAAGGTAGTTGCAAACCCTCCATTTCATAGTTCACTATTACACTATATTTTATAGTTCATATAGCTCCATTATATAGTTATAGTTATAGTTGGTGAAATATAAAACGGAGGCCTCGCAACTAGCTTTCCTCAGACTGACGAAGCTGTTTGCACGGGCAGCGAAACGTTGCAAATCTCACTTTCCAAGGACCCTTTTAACCAGCGCCAGGAGAGGAAGGAAACCGCCGGCCTAATAGGGAAGGGAGAGATGACAGGACTCCAGTACTGGGGGGGGAAAGAAAAGAGAAGAGAAGATGTGGCCTCTTTCTCCCACCGACTTTACAAGAGAACGAGGAAGCGCAACTGGACCAGGAAGTAGTCTCAGCTTACCTGATCTCAGACCCACAGATGGACGTTCCTGGATTAAATGACGGAAAACACAGCCTCTCTCATTCACTGGGGGTGGGGTGGGGAGACCAAACTCCTCCGGAATGAGTCGGCCGGAGGGACCACGGACACACCTGAGAGACCTCCGTCCACAGAGCTGACCAGGGGTGGGGAGGGGAAAATAAAAATAAAACCCGTCTCAACCCTCCCTCCGAACTGCGCCGCCCGCCTTTTTCTTTCCCCCTCCCTGAACTAAACCAGCCCCCGAACGAGCAAGCCACAGGGAAACGAGGGAGACAAAACAGGGAACCAGAAGACTTGGCGGACGAAGGGGGGTAAAGAGGAGAAGAGGAAGAGGGGGGCTTAAAACTGCGCCTTTACCTTTAGTTCCGCACTGTCCGCCATCTTGAATCGTGGAGCGCAGGCGCAGTGAACCCAGCCGGGAGGCCGCCTCCCACCGCCCCCGCCCCGCGCGCTGCGTTTGAATCCAGGGCGCGCGGCCGCCATTTTGTTGACCGTTCCCCACAAGCTGCGCGGGGGCGGCGTGAGGGGGTGGCGCTTGTATCTATTATATACGTGGGATATTTATTATTATTATTACTGTATTATTACCTTACGAGTTATGGGGCGAAGTCCGATTTTACGCCCCTGTAACCTACGGAAGAGCGGTGTGGTGGCTCAGCGGGCTAGAGCGCTGGAACTGTTGGCTGTAAAGCTGGAAGTAGGGCGGTTCGAATCCCGGTACCGCATAGTGGAGCCAGCTCCCCTGTTAACTCCAGCTCCTGCCCAAGCTAGCAGTTCAAAAGCATGCAAATGCAAATAGCAAATAGGTTGTTGCTGTGTCCAAGTCGCACAGTCCATGGAGATTCCTTGGCAGGAATACTGGAGTGGCTTGCCAGTTCCTACTCCAGGCGCCTAGAGCACCTGGTATTCCCTGGTGGTCTCCCATCCAAGTACTAACCAGGGCTGACCCTGCTTAGCTTCCGAAATCAGGCGAAATCGGAGGTGCTTAGGGCATCTAGGCAGCTCCATGTATCACAATATCTTCTGTTGTAACTATTGTCCCTGTTTTTATGTTGCTTATAGTATATAAGTTAGCAATATATCATAATTGTTTTTTTTTTAAGTTAGGGCAGTGTGAACCCAGAAACAGGATGTAAAATGAATAATTTTACATGAAATTGCACATATAGCCTCCATAATACAAATAGCAAGAAATGTACTGATTGAACCGACAGCCATGTGAACAGACCCAATGGTATACTATGTACACATAAATATATTGATATTAGAAGGGGGGACAATTCAAATGGTTCGTGTAATTTGGGGCCCTTGCTTTAAAAAAAAAGACTTCAAATACTCCGTAAATGGGAAAAAGGCCTACCGAGGTCAATAAGGTTTACTTTAAAATAAACATATGTTTACACTAATCTGAAGATTTTGTTCAAAGGATGGTCCTCTTGGAGATGCATTGGAGTTTGCTTTTCCTCTTAATTAATCTAGTTGCTTTGTAGCCACTTAGACTTTGGAAGAATAATCATAATGAATAAATATGATCTATTTATATTTTATCTTGCTAATTAAAGCTTGGAATATGAATGACATTTCTCCAGTAAACATTAATTATAATGGTGCAAATAATTGTCACAGACACTGGATGAGTAAAATTCTTTTTGTAAGGCCTTTCGTCTTCACAACTAGTAGACGACATCAGAGGGAATCTATCTAAAATATGGTTGTAATCTTCATTTCCCTACAGAAAAAAATATTTTGTTCTTTTCCTTTGGCTCTAAACTCAGAGCTATTCTCCCTGCTTTTTATTTTTTTAATTGAGAAGAAGATTTCTGTCTCCTGAATAAGTCCTTTCGTGGTGAGTTATAACAGATAGGATTTTTGGTTCCCGTAAAGATGCATATTATGTGTTAAAATTCTGTACTATAACCCAAATTTATCCCCTCATCAATCTATTGGAACCATTTCATTTCTGGTGCTTTCTCTTTTTGGGGGGCGGGGGTACTAAAGCAATAAACCAATCACCACTTTATTAATCCTAAAATGTGTGTGCTCAAACTCAGCAACCTGATGTCCTTGATTATTTCAGAAATATACTTATCATTAACATTTTTATTGTGGATAGATAGATAGAAAGATTTCTCTTGACTGATTAGTAAATTATTACTTCTGAGGTAGCCATGTTAGTACGTGCAAGAATTCCAGGCACAATCCAAAGAAACAAAACAAATCAAAAGACATAAGACACTTCCTTCTTTTGTTTTGTTTCTTTGGATTTTGGTTGGTACTCTGAGTTTTTAAATCTTCCATTGAATGTTTTGTTTCTTTATACAGTATTTCCTTTTCTGCTGTCTTGCATTTTATTTTCAAAAACTATCTTGATTAGCATAGTTGAGAGAAATACAGTAAGGTCATGTTTTAAATATATGTTTTAAGCATATCCCTCAAAACTAGATTTTAAAGTACCCTATAAAAGCTGTGAATCTTGAGACAGTTAGCTCTTTGGATAATGTCAGATTCCACACTTGGGCAGTTTGATTACAAGAGCAACAAATACACCCAGTCCCATATCTGACATTAGAAAATATTAAATATTTTTCTAAACTATCATTTACTTTTCTAACTCAGCTGTGGAATGTGTGTGTTGTCTAGCTGCCTAAAACTACAGCAGATATTCTTGCCATGGGAGAGATGAATACCAAATGCATAATGTCATGAACTGGCTAAATAGAGACAGACATCTTAAGGCATTTTGGTGGGTGAAGACTGTACGCACACTTGAAGACATTGTGTTGCGTGCTGCAGACTCCACCCATTCATAACTATAAGTCTCGGGCTGGTCTGCCAATCACCCTGCCAGCTGGGGTAATAATGCTCATAGTATGGCTGCCTTTCCAAATGATAATGTGCATCTTCTGAAATTTTTGAATTGGCTACGCTAGAGAATGAGTGGGGCCACTATAGGCTATGAAGGACTCCCTACCTACAGTGAGCACAACTTGCCCTCCTGGTGTTATCCTTGTTCAAAGATTTTGGATGGATGTAATGCTTTAAAAACATACAGTATCAGCTTTTGCAATCAGAAACAACACTGGGACAAAAGAAGCAGGGGATGCATTTGAGACTAGAACCCAGTGTTCATTTCAAAAACAAAACAGCTCCCAAAACTCACAACATCTATCAGATCCCAACCATGAAAGCCTTTGGGGATACTGTACATTTACCTGTTACCTTGGATGGATACAGTATTCTGATTCAGTAACGGAGGCTAGAAATGAATAGCTGGTGAGAAATATATTCTGTTACTGTTCTTTGACATAACGGTTTGGAAATAATGTTTATGCTCTCCGAGGCTTAATATTGAATTGCCTGCTCCAGTTTGGTAGTGGGGTTCTAGGAAAAAAACATTATGTCCTCTGATAACAACAAACTACAAAGATCTTGAATTGTAACTGGTTTGTCAGAGACACATTAGAAACTGTATGTGGCAATACTAACATACGTACCACTCCCTAACTTGAAGAGTATCCAGAAATGAAAATTGTAGGAGACCAACCCACGGACTGTAAGACAGAGGACTGTCAACGGCGAGGTTAAATAAGCCAGCGGAAGAGAACAGACGCATAAGATGATTGAAGTGACATGCTTCTCCCCTCCTGTGCAGCATGACTAGAAGACTGATGCATGATCTAATGCTTGGGGTTTTGGTTTAAGCACACCAGTCTGTCCGGGACACTCTGTCCCACAAACATAAATGAATAGTTTGTCAGTTAATTACAGCCTGTCAGTTGATTGCAGCCTGCATGTCTATCAGCTCTCTGCTGTTACAGACGTATTATTTATATACTGAGCTTTAAAAATATATTAAGGACTAATAATGGAAAATACATGTCTGTCCAAAAAATGTTCACTGGTTCTCACGAGCCAAAATACTGTATATCTCTAATTTCAATGTTAAAATGAATTAATAACATCAAGAGGGGCGCATGCCTGGTCTGTGTTTCATATTGTATGAAAACAATGAGAGTCTCAGTAAAAAAGACTATGTTAAAATGTGAAGGGGCCTATATAATGTATTGCAATATTTGTTAGACCTTTAAAATTAACATTCTTTGCAGCATATTTCTTTGTGAATTACAGTATAGTCAACAGAAGTAGATTCATGAAGTGTGGTTTTAAGAATATCAGTTGAGATGAAATTGTCCATAATGAAGCCCGAAGGAAATTACTGTAGATGCTGGAAAGTAATGAAATGGTAATTCATTGTTTAACATAATTGCCACTGTCTGTATTTTTCGCATTTAATTTCCGTATGATCTCATTGTAGATACTTCCCACACTCCTCAACTGTATGCATATTTTCCTGTAATTCAGCATAGTATTTAATGCAGCTGAAGTAGACTAAACAAAAACTTGTGCCACAGTAAGTTTTGTGTCTTGAACATTCCACAAGTTTATTCCAGCAGAAACAATAATCATAGTGAGTACCTGAGGAGAATTATATATTCTGATTTTGAAGATTCCTGTTAAGTTCTTATTTCACCGATTTCACCCACTGTACAAGTAGAACTGTGCAATAGATTTTTGCCATTGATAGACCATACAATGATATTTTCATGGGCAGCCTTTCAGTTAAGAATTCAGAGAAGACAATCAGCACCAACACCAGGGCCGTCTCTCATCCCACTGTGTCACCATTACTAACCCACTAATTGGAATTCATCACAGTTTCAGATATACGCTTCTCACTCAAGTGCCTCTTTCCAATCCTATCCTATGTGAAATGTTGCATTTTAAATGTAATTTGTTTTATTTGTTCCTGTGTTTGGAAAGAAACCCATTGCCCTGCTTATTACAAAGTTGAAAGGTTAACCCTTTAATGTTATTTGCACTGCTGGGTGTTACTTTCCCATTGCTTTTCTTTCCTTTTTTGAGGGGGTGGTGGTGGTTATAAGAGAAATATTAAGCATTGCGGCATTTCAACCAATTAAACAGATTCAGTGTTTGCTTTGTTGGTTACAATTTGTTTCCTTGGATGCATGGTATAAATATTTAACCATAGGTTTATATACCAGTGTTTTGGGGGCGGGGGGTTAATTCAATGAGAATAGATACATGCACAGAAAATGACATTGCAAAGTAACAACAGTATTATTAACATCAGTAAATAATTTTAACTGTGAGAATTGTGTGGGAGGGAAAGTTAGGATTGCTAAGAAATGGCAACAAAAGTTGAAACATTCCTTTAAAAATGCCCTGAGGGCCTGCCCAGGAATGGCAGTGGCAGCGACATGCATGCGTTGGTGGGTAGACATACCTGGGTACAGCAGTGGCAGCGATGGCACCCTGCCTAGCCACAGTGGCAGTGGCCACATTCATTCATTCATTCATTCATTCATTCATCTTACGAGTATTTTATCCCTCCTTTTTCCTTGGAAAAGGACCCAAGGCGGCTTACAGTAAGAAAAGACAATATTTATTATTTTTATTTATTTTAGAGTATTTTTACCCCACCTTTCTCCTTAAAAAAGGACTCAAGGCTGCTTACAGTAATGAGACCCAATATACAGGCGAATACAATTAAGACATATTCAAGTGTTGAGAGCAGGCAATCACAAAATCTATAAACACAAAGCCTTAAAAGACAACATTATGTTAGTGCAATCACAAAGTCTTGTTGTGACCATGTATGGTAGATTCATATAAAAGTCACATAATAGGTGACATCATTCAGGGAAAGCTTGCCTGAAGAGAAAGGTCTTTGCCTGTTTCTGGAAAGACAACAGAGATGGGGCAGTCCTGGCCTCTAGTGGGATCAAGTTCCAGAGTCTGGGTCCAGCAGCCAAGAAGGCCCTTTCATGTGTTCCCACAAGATGTGAGGGCGGCGGGATGGAGAAGAAGGCCTTTCCTGATGACCTCAACACCCGAGCCCGTTCATACTGTGAGATTTGATCTTTGTGGTACTTAGGGCCCAGGTCGTACAGTGCTTTGTAGGTTAAGGTCATCACTTTGAATTGCGCACAATAGCTGACTGGTACCCAGGGAATTGCTTTAATAGGGGTATAATGTAATTGCTGTACCCTGCCCCAGTCAGCAATCTGGCTGCTGCATTTTGGAAGCCCTACATAGAGCTCATTACAGTAGCCCTACATAGAGCTCATTACAGTAACTAGGGCATGAGTTACCATGGCTAGAGCAGGTTTCTCAGGTTTTCAATACACAGTCCATTACAATTAAGACATACACAGTCCATTACAATTAAGACATACTCAGTTTGAGAAACAGGGAGTTGAGGGGTATCTTGCAGCATTAGAAGGCAATATTAAAACTAAAAATTGATAACATAATGCCAATGCAATCAAACAAGGAGATATATATACACAAAGTCTGTGTAGTCATGTATGGCAGAATCATACAAAAGACACATAATAGTTAGTCCATCATTCAGGGAAAGCTTGCTTTGCCTGTTTCTGGAAAGACAGCAGGGATAGGGCAGTCCTGGTCTCTAGTGGGAGGGAGTTCCAGAGTCTGGGTTCTGGGTGCAGCAGCTGAGGAGCATCTGTGCAGCAACAGGGAGGGGGGCGCAGCCACGGCAGGTGAAGGGCCACTCATTGCCAGGCAGTGCTCCAGTGCTTGTTTTGCAAGATGAGCTCGTAAACTGGAACAAAAATTTTTTTTTGCTCATCTTGCAAAAATGCTCATAGACCAAGGCACTCGTAAACCGAGGTATTACTGTAGTTAGTTGAAGACATTGAGAAGTACTGCTTTCCCTTAACTTGGCCACTGACATCTCGTTCTCTCTAATTATTTCATATTGCACAGGATAAATCAGTTTCATAATTTCTAGTATATTAGGCACTTAATATGTTGTGTCATTTGAAACCACATCTTACAGTCAGCAAAGTACATTTTAATGAGAGCTAAGTGGTGTGAAAATAATAATCTCATATAACAGTTGGGTTTTGTTTTTCTTTTTTAAATTTTAACACTTGGGCTTTATCAGCTATGGTGCCCCGCATGGAATAGCCTTTGAGAAAAGGGTTATGTCAAAATAAATTTTAAACACATCCTTTACCGAAGAATTTCTCATTATGTAGTGAGGGTTCCCAAATCCTTAACTGGTCCTTCTTCCGTATCTTTCCCACAGCTTGATCTGTGTATCTTAGTAGCTGACCATGACTTTCTCTATTCATTCCTGCAGATCAAGCATCTGGGAAGGCCAAAATAAAAAAAAATAAAAATAAAAAAACCCCAAAAAGTTGGTTTTGTTGCTGCTGTGGGCTTTTTTGGTGTCGGAGGTATAGTTTGACTACTCTAACATTTTTACTTCACCATGTTTTCCTAAGAACTTATTTTATTTTATTTTAGAGTATTTTTACCCTGCCTTTCTCCTAGGAAAAGGACCCAAGGCGGCTTACAGTAATGAGGGATAATACACAGTCCAGTACAATTAAGACATGTTCAAGTATTTGAGAAAAAGGAATTGAAGGACAACTTACAGCATTAATAGACAACATTACATTTAAGCAACACGGTTATAAATAGCCATGAACACAACGTCTATGTGAACCATAGATTCAAATAAAATTCACATGGTAGTCCATCATTCAGGGAAAGCTTGCCTTAAGAGAAAGGTCTTTGCCTGTTTCTGGAAGGACATCAGAGATATCTTATATTAAATCATTCCATTGACCTGTTTGGCTTAAGTCTATACAGGTTTGTTCACTCCGTGGCATATCCAATCCCTGCTCGGCTATGCCATGGAATGAATAAGGGCCCTTTTGCATATGAAAGGGTGACCCTTTCCATAACAGAATGGCTTCTATGCATTATCATTGTCAGTCTTCAGAAGTTCAGACCCTCCAGGTTTCAGTATGGTTTACGGTGTCAGTGGTTGTGCCAAGTTTCAATAGCCTTGCTCAGGCTTCGGAAGCAAGCAGCCATACCAGTGGCCTTTTGTAAGCACCTCAGTATTTATGTGTGCGGAACTCTGACTGCAGAACCTGACACATCCGCCTGATGATAGGTCATGCGCCAGCTCATGTGCAACTGGCAGCATGCACCTGAACACTGAACAGGATATGAGGCATGGGCTGTGAATTGGGCTACAGCCCTTTCTCAAGACTTCTGGTCTGTCTGGGAAACACCTGAGATGCAAATTCATTTTTAATCTTCATTACACTTATCATGTGGAACTTGATTACATACCCAGATCATCTTGTCTCGTCCACTACTTTATGCCTGTATGCTTCAAAATTTTACATGCCTATATATTACCAGCCAGCGGTCACACCAATCAGTGTGTTTCAGATTTCAACTCTTGCCCAACCAGTAAGCAAGAGACCTGGGGATCAAAAGCCAAGGCCTCCAGAGTGCCAAAGCCTGAGTTTCATAGCAGGTAAGAACATAAGAAGAGCCATGCTGGATCAGGCCAAACGCCCATCTAGTCCAGCTTCTTGTATCTCACAGTGGCCCCACCAAATGCGTCTGGGAGTGCACGAGACTAGATATCTGTCTCCTGATACCCCTCCCCTGCATCTGGCCCTTGAAGTACCCCAGCTTTAAGACTGGAGATTACACATCTCCATCATGGTTTAGATGTAACTTCGTCTCTATTTTAACCTTCAAGTTTTTGTATTATTTAAATATCTCCAGTACCAAATAACACAGTAGCAACTAATGCCTTTGTATACATACTTGCATATGAGGATTGATTGCTCTGTAGGGAATACTTATGATTAAAACATGGATCAAATAGAGTCTCGCCGATCTTGGCATATAAACAGTCTGCGTACTCCCACCATTCCTGCCCTGGCTCACTAGATGGCAGTCTTGTTCTATGAAACTAAATTGATGGCCCTTCCAATAGGCCCCCCCTTGTTTGTTTTTGTTTCAAATGACATTATATGTTTCCTATTAATGTTTTATTTGACTTAATTAGAATTTGGGAAGCTAATTAAAATAGGTACCAGAAAACCCAACCGGCAACAAATTGTATAATTATTAATAAGTACGCACATTCCAATAGTTTGGCTGCTTAATGTTTCCAACAGGTGACATTTCAAAGGCGTTAAAACAACAGGAGCTGCTTCAGAAATGAGGGCTTATGCAGGTGAACATAATGACACAAACAAGAAAAGCAAAACACAAAAAGGGAGGAGTATTATGCCCCTTGCAGGAGTGTTGCCATTCTTACTGTGCCGTGTCTTTAACAGTTTCTCGTTAGGTATAAATGGAGGAGCCAAGGCGTTTCCTAATACAGAGATGCAATTATTGATGGGGGAAATACCTGTATGAATTCCTTTTAGCCTATTGTGCAGCTGTTGATGGCCATGCACACTCTACCAGCAAAAAGCTGGCAGTTGAGCCAATAGATTATTGGCTTGATATACTCTGGTCCCCCTGGGGTTTCTACATTATGTTTCCAGACAGAATACTCAGCGGGCCTCTCATGCTTGTCATTCCATCTTTGTCCACCACCCTTATCATAGAATTATAGAATCATAGAATCACAGAGTTGGAAGCGACTCCAAGGACCATCTAGACCAGTGGTTCTCAACCTGTAGGTCCCCAGATGATCCTGGACTGCAACTCCCAGAAACCCCTTCCAGCACAGTGAGTGGTGGAGGCTTCTAGGAGTTGCAGTCCAGGAACATCTGGGGACCCACAGGTTGAGCACCACTGATCTAGTCCAACCCCCTGCCATGCCGGAACCCCCATCACAGGACGCCCGACAGATAGCCATCCATCCTCTGCTTAAAAACCTCCAAAGAAGGAGACTCCACCACCCTCCATGGCAGCATATTCCACTGCCGAACAGCTCTAACTGTCATGAAATTCTTCCTAATGTTTAAATTGAATCTCTTTTCCTGTAGTTTGAGACCATTGGCCTGCGTCCTAGTCTCTGAAGCCATGGGGGGGAAAACAGTCCCTTCTTCAATGTGCTATCCTTTCAAATATTTAAACATAGGTATCATATCCCCTCTCATCCTTCTTTTTGTAGGGCTAAACATTCCCAGCTCCCTAAGCCGCTCCTCGTAAGACATTTCTTCCAGACCCTCAATCATCTTTGTTGCCCTCCTCTGGACCCGCTCAAGATTGTCACCCCTTCTTTATCTGCTGTAGTAAGTGAAGCCTTCCTTTTACCCCAGAAAAATGGGACACAAATCTGGGCCAAAGGATAATTGGACCAGCTTAATTAAAGACACAATGATGAACATTCTGCAGAAGATTTAGGGATAGCTGACTCAAAAAATCTGAAAAGGTATTTGTCCTGTAAATGTATTCCTTTCTGAGATACTGAAAAGTACAAGTTCCTAAACTGGAGGGCACTCTCACTTAAAGGGGCCTGAAAGCATTCAGGGGGAATGAATGAGGAAGAGGTACATTAGTTGGTATGGCAGAGGCATGGTGAAGAGCCAACAGAAGCAAGAGCCAGGCAAGTGTCAATGAAGAACAGAAGTGTGTCAGTGGAACACATGGGGCAAAATGCCCCAGAACTCACAAGATGGGCACTAAATACAAGAAAAGCAGCTTATCTACCTGCTGTTCTTGCACATATTGTCCATCCACTCCACCAAAGATGATGCATTCCAGTATGAGAACCCGGGTGGCACCACCTACAGAGACCTGAGCTCAAATCCCTGCTCTGCCATGAAAACCCACTTGGGGGTAACAGTGTAAACCAGTGTTTCTCAACCTGTGGGTCCCCAGATGTTCCTGGACTGCAACTCCCAGAAGTCTCCACTACTTGCTGTACTGGAAGGGTTTCTGGGAGTTGCAGTTCAGGAACATCTGGAAACCCACAGGTTGAGAACCACTGGCGTAAACCATTCTTTAAATATCTCACATATGTATTATGGTTGCCGTAAGTCAAAAGTGGTTTCATGACACATACCACACATGATTCCCATCGTTCTTTGACTCACCGGTGAGACAGGGATTTGAAGGAATTGCTGGAGCCTGCCTGCCTTTTCAATTCCTGTACCACTCATCCAGCAAACTGCTGCTCTGGGCAGTGTACTACAGGAGTAAAAGTACAATTTTAAAACAAAATGTGATACAAAAGAAAACAATTAGACAACTTGCAAAAACCTATTAATAGGTTTCCTTTTGGTGAAACACGGGGTGAAAATAACCTCTTGAAATATGAATGTGGTCCAGGCTAAAGACTTTCAGGTATTAAATGAAAGCATACTTTAATAAAAAGCAGTGCTTCTTTGCTTAGAGTTTATTCCATCTTTTCAAGAAGAATATCCAGTTTGACTTTTGCGTTCATAATTGCCGTTTGTATTGTATGGTATGGAAACAACCAGCTTCATAAAACTGCCTCCAATCGGATGTGAATGCATAAGAAGCAGACGACAGTGAGTGGCCAGGGCTGGGGCTATTTATCTTCACCTCCTCCTTTAGGTGGCCTCAAATGAAACAGCACAACTGGTCAAGAGGTGTTTAAAGACAACCCTAGTAACAAAAGGCACATCACACGGCTGGCATCCCTCCACAAAAATTCAGCCAGGAAAGAGCTGCACAAAAAGAGCAGGTCAAAGTGATGTCCTCAGAAACACACCTCTTTGGCCATCAACCACCAATATCAAGACTTATATCAAGGTCTAGTTTCCTGGAAACCTCTGTCCCTCCCAACAATCAGCCCCCACAGACCACCCTAGAACTATGGAAGGTCAGCAGGGAGCTAACTGGGTAACTGGGCAGAACCACATGACTCCCCACCGCCTGGCCAAGAACAACTTTAACCCGTATGGAAAGCATTGGAAGATCAAAGGATAATCTGAGAAAATGGGGCTTCCGTATAGAAGACCCCTTATGCGAATGTGAAGAAGTACTATCTCACGCTTGTTACAATGCATACGATGCCTTTCAACACATACAGGGGATGATCTTATGTTGACAAAGGGAATGGTGTTGATGTAGCCCAATATTGATGTAGCCCAATGTCATCTAGTTTTTTAAATTAAAAATCTTATTCATTTTATATACCTTTTATACATAATAATGTTATGGCTTATTGCCATTCTGCTTAGTAGTGCATGTTTATATGTCCGCATAATTTGTTGATGCTTCTGAAATAACATCCTCCTTTCCATTTTTGTCCTGTGGTTATGGGAGTCAAGTGAGGCTGTATTTTTCTACACACACACACACACACACACACACACACCTTCCTGTTGCTCCAGTCACTGCTATTGGAACTTAGGTAGTTGGTCCTTTCTGCTTCCTATCTAGAAGTTGAGTCCTGGCAGCTGGACTTCTTTTCTTGAGAGATTGAAATGTTTCGCTGCTCATCCAAGCAGCTTTGTCAACCTGAGGAAGGTTAGTGGTGAGCCCTCCATTTTATAGTTCACCTTGATTTCACATCACCCTGGTCTGAATAGGCTCATGAATTGGACAATGGCCAGAATAGTCTGAATGGGTTCATAGGTGGACCATGATCTGAATAGGCTCATTAGGTGAACTTCCTATATGTGTCATTTTTTGTTTCAGGTCCTCTCTGGGCATTTTATGAAGCCACATTGGTCTTTTATTTTTCTGCCTTCCATTTTTTCTTCTTGATGGAATTGTTTGTAGTTGGGCCTTTAGAATTACTTTTTTAAAGAAATTCCCACCCATGCCAATTACCCAATTACCAATTACCTCTCGTTCTGAGGTCATTAAAATTGGTTTTTCTTAAATCTAGCATATGCATGGCAAGCCACTCCAGTATTCCTCCCAAGAAAACTCCATGGATATGGGGTCACGAAGAGTCGGTCACGACTGTAATGACACAACAACAACAACAACAACAACAACAACAACAACAACAACAACAACAAC
>JAHTLZ010000252.1:8541395-8553054 GCA_023846285.1 Phrynocephalus versicolor | reverse complement strand
ACAACAACAACAACAACAACAACAACAACAACAACAACAACAACAACGTGCTGATTTTGTTTCTCTTGAATTCAAGAACTCATCACTTTTCGCCAAAGTTCCTCTTGCTGCATTTCTTCCACCAACTCCTCTCTGTTGGTTGGGATCATGCCGGGGACAGCTGCTTCTCTAGTTTCTTCCTCCACTTTTGTAGGAGTAAATTATGAACCACACAAGCCTAGAATTTTTTGGAAGGTCTATAGTTTACGGAATTTGTCTCAGATTAGATAGGGTAATTAAAATCTCCCATTAGTACTACCTCGTGTTTCTTTGATTTCTTGTAATTTGGTTTTCAAGGGCTTCATCTCTGTTTTTTTCTTGATTCAGAGGTCAGTATTAGACCCCAGTTACTATGTTCCTTTTGTTTTTTTGCCTCAGTTATATTAATCCAGATGCTCTCAATGAGAATAATGTGGAGTTATAGTCTAACGTGTGTGGCGCAATGGGTACATCAAAGCATGCATACCTAGTACTATCATGCTGAGCTGACTGATAGTTATTCCCTCAACTTGAACAACTCATTTCCAAAGAAATTTTTCCCTTACATGGTAAGGAAGCTGTCTCCCCAGGACAGCTGATGGAGTAGGGAATTTTCAGTCACACCTCTATTCAAGCAAGTGCAGTAGCGAAAACTGTCATGTGGTAAATACAATTCCACACATTATTTTCCAGTTGTATTTGTATGGTCTTCTATATGTCCTTACCCCCACCCCTTTCCAATATAGTCAGGTTAGGGAAGTGTTTTAAACTAAAGCCTTGTTTTTGCTTGGGAGCTCATACTAAATCCAGGGCTGGTGATATTTTTTTTTGGAGGGGGGGGGTTATTGCACAACTGGGAGCCTTCACTTCTCCTTCAATTGTGGGGCAAAACTTTATCTGGGGCTGGATTCACCACCCCATCCTGTGATTCCTGCAGCATCTGCAGACCAGATTAAGGTTCTGAAGTGCAGGCAAACCTCCTTGCTTCTCTCACTCAGTTTAATTCTGGGTTATTGGAACCTGCCTAGTGTGGCAGGAATCCAACACAGGTGGCACTCACTTATGCTCATTCAAAATTGTTTGAGACAAAATGTTTTCTGGACGCTCACTTTGTCTGAAAGTGAAGGAGGAAGTGACTAACTGATTAGTTAAGGTGGGAAAGGGGCTTTCTTTTTTGGTCTCACCTAAAATCAGAGCAAGATCATAGATATGAGGTCATATGAGGAAAGGCTAAAACATTTGGGGCTCTTTAGTCTGGAAAAAGGCACCTGAGGGGGAATATGATTGAGACGTACAAAATAATGCAGGGCATGAGCAAAGTGGATAGAGCAGGGGTGTCCAAACTTTGTCCCTCTGGGTGTTTTGGACCACAACTCCCAGAATTCCAAGCCCGTATTGCCAATGACTAAGGACTGTGGAAGTTGTGGTCCAAAACATCTGGAGGGACACAGTTTGGACACCAATGGGATAGAGGGACGCTGTTCTCCCTCTCACAAAATACCAGAACTAGGGGACATCCACTCAAATTGAGGGCTGGGAGAGTGAGAACAGACAAAAGAAAATATTTTTTCACCCAGCGCATTGTTAGTCTGTGGAACTCCCTGCCACAAGATGTGGTGATGGCATCTGGCCTGGATGCCTTCAAAAGGGGATTGGACCGATTCCTGGAGGAAAAGTCCATCACAGGTTACAAACCATGAAGGATCTGTTTAAACCGGGGTACTTCAAGGGCCAGATGCAGGGGAGTGGTATCAGGAGACAGATATCTAGTCTCGTGTGCTCCCAGATGCATCTGGTGGGGCCAGTGTGAGATACAGGAAGCTGGACCAGATGGGCCTTTGGCCTGATCCAGCACGGCTCTTCTTATGTTCTTATGCCTAACTAGCTGGGACAACCAAGGCTTTCTGAAACAAAACACCATCAAAAGAGGAAAAGTCTAATGAACATCTGAAGCAACCTAAAGAGAACCTTGGGCTGACCATGGATGAACCATCAGAGCCATCTGGCTAGGAGAGCCACTGCTAGTTCTCCTAGCTCAGTGCTTCTCAACCTGTGGGTCCCCAGATGTTCCTGGACTGTAACTCCCAGAAATCCCTTCCAGCACAGTGAGTGGTGGAGGCTTCTGGGAGTTGCAATCCAGGAACATCTGGGGACCCACAGGCTGGGAACCACTGTCCTAGCTCTTTCAAGCTGAGAAGAACCTGGGCCAACATAACATGGATCTGCTTCCACTCCCAGTTCTAGCAATTGCAGTTGTCAGGCCCTCTCCTCCGGCGATTGTTTGGTAGGTCTATTAGGAAAAGGGAAGAACTGCCTGAAAACTTGCAAACTTTGGTCCATCCTTCCTAAGTGGAATACATTTGCCACCAATCACAAGGCTTTCAGAAGTCTGATGGTTTGTTTAAAAGTCGTCTTTTTATTAAAGAAGAACAAAGCAGCAAAGGAAAAAGAAACCAATGCAAAACAAACAAACAAAAATTCACCTGACAGAAGACTGGAGTTTTCTCTGGAAACAACCACCCAACCCAAGATCTTGTCCTTTCAAGGTTTATGGAGGGGCGGGGTGTGTGTGCTGGGCAGGGTAATGTTTTTTGAGATGCAAATTGTACTTGTTGGGGCTGCCTCTTTAAAGTGCTGTCATACATCCACAGTTCACAAAGTGGGGGAAATAAATAAATACTACATCATAAATAAACCAGTAAATAAATAAAGAGGTTTTTTTAAAAGAAACTCAACGAATACCGGAGGAGGAGAAAACTCACAGTACTTCTATCCATTGCACGTGGCCACTCAGATGCCCCTCACCCCCCTTCGGAGGCTGCCCAAGGGTGGAAAGAGTGGGACGCAAAAAGGGGGGCGGGCGGGCGGGCGGGCGGGCGAGGGGCCCCGGTGGCCAGCCAGATGTTGGACAGATGGGGCGCGGGAGGGCCCCAGGCCATTCGCCACAGACCCCCATGCCCCTCCCCCACCCAACCACTCGCTTCGGAAGGCTTGGTCTCCGATCGGCGAAGCCTCCCCCCCCCCCCGGAGGCAACCTCTATGTACACGGAGAGGGGAAGTGGGGGGGGCGCAGCTCTCTTTTGTTTATTTACACGCGTGTCTCTCTCCGATGCAGGCGTGGCCTGTGTCGCCGAGGCGCCTGCAATGTCCGGGAGTTCCCAGGGAAGGCGCTGGCGAGCTCAGCAGCGACGGCTCCTTGCTTCTTCTTCTTCTACCCCGCCGGAAGGGGGCGGAGGGGCGCTCACTGGGGCAGCAAGGGGGGCTTGAAGGAGCAGGTCCCGGTGCAGTGGCGGGGGGTCAGCATTTTGCACGAGAAATGGTGGAGAGCGTCGTGGGCCTCTGCGGGCGGCAAAAGGAATGGGGCATTTATTTATTTATTTTGTTTATTAGGATTAGTACTGTGTAGTTAATCCATTTTATAGATCTCCTTGTTTTATTTATTTATTTTTGTTATAGTGTTGCAATTTTCGATTGTTTCGATTGTTGCTGGATTGGTGCCATTAACCGCCCGGAGTTCCCTTGGAAGAGGGGCGGTCTATAAATAAATAAATAAATAAATAAATAAATAAATAAATAAATAAATAAAGGCCGGGACACCTCCTCTGTCTACTCTCCCGGCAGGTCCTTCTGATGAAAGAGGGGAGCGATTCCCCTCCCACACAGACCCCTGGCAGAACCCCGGGGGTTCCCCCCCACACACACACACGCTGGGGGTGTGTGTGGGGGGGAGAGACGTTCATGCAGCTCCCTAAGTCCACCTCGGAGCAGCGTTTTCCGGCCTACCCAATGCGAGGAGGCAGCTTGCCAGGGTACAACTTCACACACACCCACACACGTCCCAAAAACTCGGGGGGGGGAGGCACCAACTGAGCCCACCACCGCCAGAAGGCTCTTCCTGCACGTCTTACTGTGATATTAGCAATCCCCGGGCCGAGTGCTTCTGCTCTTGCTGGAAGATTCCCCTGTGCTTTTCGACACACCCCCCCACTCCTTTGGCAGAGGCAGGCGGGCAAGAGACTTGTAGGGGCACCCCGAGGGCCGGCGCGTTCAGTCTGGCATACACTTGGGAAAGCTGGGAAAGCTGCTGCCTGCAAAGTCCCCCTCTGTGGGCAGACTTTCTTCAGATCCCACTACCCACCAGGCAATAGGCCTGCTGTGGGCGACAGCTTTGATCCAAAGAAGGGAACCCGTGAAAGGGCCTTCTCCACGGCTGCACCCAGACTCTGGAACTCCCTCCCACTGGAGGCCAGGACTGCCTCATATCTGTTGTCCTTCCGGAAACAGGCAAAAACCTTTCTCTTCAGGAAAGCTTTCCTTGAACGATGGACTACAATTATGTGTCTTTTATATGAATATATAGGTTCACATAGACTTTGTGTTTATAACTACTTATAACCTTGTAGCTTTAATGTAATGTTATCTATTAATGCTATAAGGTGTCCCTCAATTCCTATTTCTCAAATACTTGAACATGTCTCAGTTGTACCTGACTGTGTATTATCCCTCATTACTGTAAGCCGCCTTGGGTCCTTTTCTAAGGAGAAAGGCGGGGTAAAAATACTCTAAAATAGTAAATAAATAAATAAATGAAAGGTACCGCGAGGCAACCCCTTGGGTGCAACAGGTGAAACCCGAGACATCTGGAGAGACACCTTTACCCCCTGCCCCGCCCGCACCTTTAAGCTTTTGCTGAATGGCGTAGCGGGCTTTTCTCTCCTGGTCGAGTTCACTGCACAGAGTATCTGAAAAAGAGAGGGAGAAAAGAGGAGAGGTGGGGGGGGCGTTACCAGAGAAGGGCGAGAAAGGACCCCATTTTGCAAACGCCTCCAAAGCCAAAGGCAGTCATTGGACCAGAGAGTGGTGGTGGTGGGGTGTCCCTTGCCTTTTAGGACTCCAGCCCCCAGCATCCACGGGGCTGGGAATTCTAGTTCGGCAAAGATCACTTTCCCATCCCGGCACAGCACAGGGATGGAAGACTTGGAAGAGGATTCGAGGGCAAATCCCGCAACTGACGAGATGGAAGGGCTGTCGGAAGCCCCCTCGGAAGGTCGGAGGAGGAGGAGGAGGAGGAGGAGGAGTCCTGGCGGGGAGGACGAGACGGGGCTGCTCTAGGGCTGGCTGATCTGGGGAGGATCAGAGCCCCCTGAAAGGAGGCGATGCTTCCTTGGAAATTCTACTGCAGGCATGTCCAAACTTCGGCCCTCCTGATGTTTTGGACCACAACTCCCAGAATTCTAAGCTTAGATTGCCAATGGCAAAGGACTGTGGGAGTTGCGGTCCAAAACATCTGGAGGGCCAAAGTTTGGGCATGCCTGGTCTACTTGCTAGTATTCCCCTTTGGGATGGGAGGGGTTCTGTCCCGTGACTTTTGGGTTTGCGTGTAAGCAAGGAAGAGAGAAGGGGGCTGCCCCTCGGCGGGCGGGCTCGCTCCCGGTGGACGGAGGCGTCGGTCGCCGCTTACTACCCCACCACCACCACCAAGTCCACCACCACCCTCTGCGGCGTCTTACCGCGCACGATCTGCAGCTGCTGCACCATCTCCTCGCGGTAGGCCAGCTCCCTCTTCATCTGGTCCTGGAAGTTATCTGCGGAGAGGAGACGCAGCAGAGTTGAAGGGCAGCCGCCAAGGAACCCCGTCCCCGCCGCCTGCCCCCCCCGCCACCGCCACTGCAGGAAAACCCAGGTCACCCGTCGGACCAGAGCCCTCCAAGCAGCTGCCCTCCCAGTACCAGGACCACGCGTGGGGTCTGGGTAAAAGGCGGAACTTGACGGAACCTCCTGATTTCATATGATTTTTACATGGGACCCTTCTCAAATCACCATCAAATCACACATCCCATTCATGGTCAACTATTACACAAGAATAATCATGTATCCTCCAGTGTGTAATAGTTGACCATGAATGAGATGTGTGATTTGATGGTGATTTGGGAAGGATCCCATGTAAAAATCATATAAAATCAGGGAGTTCCGTCAAGTTCCGCCTTTTACTTTCTTCCCCACGCGTGTGCCTGCCTCGGCCGGCCCATGTTCAGCCACCTCCACCCCACCCCCGCCCCATCAGTTCGAGCCCTCTCTCTAAACGTGGGCCTCTTTTCCTTTGATTCCCCCCCTTTTTTCACTTTGCCTCTTCGCTTCAAAGAAATCGGGACAGGCCCTGAAAGAGGAAGGGGAGAAGAACCTTTTTTGTTTGGGGGGGGGGAGCAGCAGCTGCTCTATATCTGAAGAAGTGGACGGGTAGTCCACGAAACGTTACATTAAAATATAAAAGTTAATCTTTAAGGTGCCTCACGTTTTGTGTCTTTCGTTTTGCTTTTTTTCTTTGATTTTCGCCTGCAGTTCTTGAAAGGACTATCGAGGCTACCCTTTCTGAAATTCCTTTAAAACGGAAGTGTTCATCAGAAAGCCAACAAACGTCTAATTGTGACGACAAGAGAAACGTGGGGGGGAGGGGAAATACTGTAGCAAGACTAACATTTATTGTCAACGCGAGCTTTCTGGGGGGAAAATCCACTTCTTCAGGCACAGGCAATACACCTGCATTCATCCCAATGGTGGCGAGAATCATATAGACTGCAGATGGTAGAAGAACTGAAAATGGTTCTTTTTTAGCACAAGAAGCAGCCTCTACTGCTGTTAATTAACAGAATCTAACAAAGGTGGTAAGCTGAACGCCAGGTGGGAAGACCATCATAGAATGCTAAGAATTATGACACCGAAGTCGGTGTTAACTTTTTTTTCCGGCTGAAAACCAGTCGACCTACCGGGTGGCTGTAGAAAAATACAAGGGCTTCGCTTTTTAGCCACAAGAGGGAAGGTTAGATAGAAAGGCAACTCATAAATAAATAAAGATATACAGTATTTGAGCCTCGTGGCGCAGTGGTTAAATGCATGTACTGCAGGTAAAACTGGGCTCACGACCTGGGGTTCAATCCCAGGTAGCAGCAGGCTCAAGGTTCACTCAGCCTTCCATCCACCCAAGGTAGGTAAAATGAGTACCCAGCTTGCTGGGGGTGGGCAATGTGTAGCCTGCATACTGTAATTAAACTGTAAACCGCCCAGAGACTACTTGAAGTGGTATGGGGTGGTTCATAAGCAGAACACTTTACAGTATTTAAAATGTGCCACAGTCCTCACCTAAAGCATTTCAGTAGCATTTATGTATGAAAAAGGTGAAAGCTGTTTGTGAGATTTTGGAGGGAGGCGACTTCCCCACAGACCCTACGCCCTCCGGAAGGCAGCCCCCAGGACTTGGTCCCAGGCTTAGGGCTATATCCTTAACTAGAAGTCTATTTCAGTGAAATCAGTAAAATTTATTTCCGAACAGGCTCATATAAGGTTGCAGGACTAGAAACCATCCGGTGAAGAAACCTTCGGAGCTTCCAGGCTGAAGACTTTTCTCTCCACGCCCCCACTGAAGAGACCAGAGCAATGCCCACTGACGCTGGGCCTTGTAGGATCCGGTCAGGAACAAAACAAAAACAAAAAAAACGGGGCGGGGGGGGACCCAACAACAATAAACAAAACAAAAACGATCCTAGGCAGACCACTCAACCAATGGAGCAACAAATTAATCAATGCATCGGTTGATGAATTGCTTTGGCTGTCTCGAGGAGAGCCGTTAATGTGGCCAACATTTAGCCTTCTGAACTGGCTGAGAGCTTTCATTCTTTTCACCCACAAAAGGCTGGTTTTTCCAATATAAAATATTGCTGATATTCCCCTCGAAAAAGCCCAGAAGAGTCCTCAGTAAGAGGGAGTTTCACTTACTCGAAGTCTGCCCCCCACCCCCGAAAGATTCCTCGGTCTCCGAGGCAGACTTCTGCTTAAGCAATTCCCTGAAAACTAAACTTCTCCACAGAAACGTATGTTTTACTCAGTCAAACAGGGATGCATTTCATGTTTAGGGGCTGCCTTATCAAAAGTGTGTTTTTTTTTCTATTATAGAAAGGCTGGTTGATGCATGTTTTTTTGCGGAGAAGGACTTTGAGGCAAGGTTACCTTTGAGACTTTGGAATTCCCGCTCCAGTTTTTTCCTGAGTTCCATCTGCTCTAAGAGGTGTTTCTGCAACTCATCTGTGGAAGGAAATCAAAGACATCTTTGAATGAGCGAAAGATCCTCGGATCTGTTCTTTTTGACATGGAGGAGGAGAAAGATACTGTAGGTCTCCCCTGACATCCTGTTAAATTAGCCGGATCTGATTAGGACAAGTGTCCCTCAAAATTTCATCCCAGATCAATGCCCTAATAAGTGTGACTTTTTTTTTAAAAAAAGGAACCAAATATGCTTCGACGCCTTAACGGGAGCCTCAATCTTGTGCTCATTTAGGACATATTCTCATTACCTTCAGCGTGGCTTGAGTCCCGGTGTTGGGGGACTAGGGCCACCGGCAAAGAGAAAGGAGATGGGGAAAGGAAGGATATTTTTTTTATTCCCGAGGTAGCATGTAATTCGATTTTTCTGCTTTTATACTTGGAAGCAGGGAGGCTGCATATAAATAACCCACACCTACATTTTAAAAGCAAATGGGCGTCTGTCCCATTAAAACTCCACAAGCATCTGCAGATGCCTAAACTACATAAAAGAGGTTTAGAAATCCAAAGTCCGCATGCAAGCAATATCTTCATTAAGGTAAAAGGTAAAGGCTTCCCCCGCACAGTATTTCCTTGCAGCCATGCCCGCCACATGGCCACGGACTTGCACCGAAGAACCAGTGTTGTGCAAGTCCGTGGCCATGTGGCCGGCATGGCTGCAAGGAAACGCTGTTGTTGTTTTTTTAACCTTCCCGCTTTTTATGGCGGTACCTATTTATCTACTTGCATTTACATGCTTGCGGACTGCTGGGTTGGCAGGAGCTGGGGTTAACAGCGGGAGCTCATGGCACCCGGGATTCGAACTGCTGACTTTGCAGCCAACAGTTTTCGGAGGCTTAGTCCTCCTTACGTTGGTTGCGTTAAAGCCAACAGCAATTCTTCAGGATATAGAAAGCTTCCTAGCCTGACGAAAACTTCCAGCGATCATGGCAAGCTTGCACTTGTTGTGAACGTGTGGAAAAGTTTTGTCCATCTGTGGATTTTGAATATTTTAGAAAGACCAACTGGGGTGCCTTCATTTTTTTGTTGTTGTTGTTAGAAACATGAATGGATAGAGCTAGAAATTGGTCGGGATAGATAACAGATCTGGAGATTGAGGCGGCAATGAGCTCATCTAGATCCCTATTAAGATGACCAGGTTCCTTGCTGGAATTAAGAAAAAGGGGTAGGCAGGAAGTGTGCAGTTATAGGGACTCTGGAGTGGCAGATAGACCGATCCCTTTAGTCAGGTGCCAACACATGGTGCAGACGAGAGAAGGAGGAGCAAGAGGAAACGGACACCAGCATATTAGGACAGAGGAATATGGGTGGCAGGAGTTTTGTAAGATGAACCACTTTTTTAAGAAACTAGAGCACAACAGACAAGAGTTTGCCATATCAAATTTCACGGCATTTAACTGGAGAAGGGTGTTATCTCGGTACAAAGACTGGCTTCGGAGAGCCACCCTTCCGCCCAGCTCTTCCCGCCGGAGCCTCTGCCCCATCCGCTCTCGGTGGGTCCCTTACCTCTTGCCAGATTCCCAATGTCTTTCTCCCCCAGTTGGGTTCCGGTAACGTCAATGCTGACCACCTCCTCACCTGCCCCAGAGAAAAAGAAGAACAGGGGTAAACATCCAGGGAGCTGATCGGCCTCCCTTCTCCGGTCCCAGGGCAAGCCGGCTGGGGAGGAGTCGCGAACAGGGAACTTCCTGAGCACCACCTAATGCAGCAAAGAAGCCCATAATCCACCTGGGAAAGTCGGGAGGGGTGTGTGTGTGTGTGTTGTGTCGTTACAGTTGTGACCACCCTTCGTAACTCCACGTCCATGGAGTTTTCTTGGCAGGAATACTGGAGTGGCTTGCCAGTTCCTACTCCAGGTGCCTACAGCACCTGGTATTCCCTGGTGGAATCCCATCCAAGTACTAACCCCGGCCGACCCTGCTTAGCTTCCGAGATCAAGCGAGATCGGATGTACATAGGGCATATAGGCAGCTTCAAGTCAGGACGTGGGAAACCTTCAAGCCCTCTGAGACGTTCAAAGCGCTGAAAGGGCTCTCATCTCTCCCGGCACTCCTTTCAGAAACTGGCTGGTTCGCCGGCTTCTGATCATTTGATGACACAACCTCTAGTGACAAAGTGGACCGTAACTCATGTAAGAACAAGAACTCCACTTGAAGGCTTCAGCTTGCCGGACCTCAGGCACAAAATGCCTTCCTAAGGAGTCAGTTAACACGGTGCCCTGCCGACTCCCAAATATTCACTAACAGATCCAAGCGATTTTTGCAAATTCATTTCCTCTGACTTCTGCTAAAGCCCAAACTTACTTACTTCTTGCACCTATGCCCGCATCTCGATATAATCCAGTTACTACAGTGGGACCTACTGTATCCAGCACTGACTGGATCGTAAAGCATGTTTCAATGAGTTCGTAAGTTCTCTATGATCCCGACAGAACCAGATCCAAGGAGAGCATCTGCTTTCTCGTCTCTTCCTCCCTCAACTGCAAAACGGGGGAAAGAGTGTTCACTTCCACCTTAAACGAAATATTTCCAGGACAGAACCTGTTGCGGGTGACTTGCAGATTTCAAGTCCTCTTCAATAACCCTAATCTCCTCTGCCAGAAGACAGAATGTAATTAAACTCAGAATTAAAAAAAAAGTTTGCCGCTTCAAAAAACAATAAGATATAAACTGATGAATATGCATGTGTTATCACAGACGGTCAGCGCACTGTCCAAAACACAAAGATTTTCAACTGAGGATTCAGTCCCCTTGCTCAGAAAAATGTAAAGTGCAAGGTAAGAAAAAGAAAAAGAAAAAGAAAATCAAAGCAACAGATTTCCTGTCTGAACCAGGCCAAAGTTTAATGACCTGGCCCTTGGCTTTCAGAAAATATACCCACCACCACCACCACCACCACCAGTAAGCAGGCATAGTGGTGTGGCTGAAAATGCTGCCATTTTCAATTAACCTGGCACTCACTACAGAATTTCAAAGGAAAAAGTCCCACTGAATTTCAAGAGGCTTTATTTCTGTGTAAGCACACCGGAAGATCCGGTCCCTGTATATGGATTTAGAACAAGGCTGAGGGGTTGAGGAGAAATCCGGAAATAGAAATAGCGCTGTAAGGGAATGAAGGAAATAGCTTTCTGCATTAACTACAGAAAACGGAATTTGGGGAGGGGAGATTGAGATTGCAACACAAACCGCTCTTGCTGAAAGGCCACGTTCTGCTAGCTCATACTTTGTAGGTAACATTTATAATCGAAATAACTGATTCGAGGATTAGAAGTGCCTCCCCCCACTTTAAGGAGATGTTGATCTATAACTGCTCTATAGTCTTATTTCCACTAAATATTTCTTCACTCGACGCTCTAAGGGCAAACAACACGATTTGGGAGCCTGAGGGTCTTTTTAGACGGGGTGGGGGGGATTACTGCTTTTTGTTACTGAACACTGGTTCAAATTGGTCCAGTCCTCCGAGGCCCAGTAGTCTGTGAGCGAGTGAGTGAGTGAGTGAGTGAAAGAAAGAAAGAAAGAAAGAAAGAAAGAAAGAAAGAAAGAAAGAA
>JAHTLZ010000252.1:8513398-8541385 GCA_023846285.1 Phrynocephalus versicolor | reverse complement strand
GAAAGAAAGAAAGAAAGAAAGAAAGAAAGAAAGAAAGAAAGAAAGAAAGAAAGAAAGAAAGAAAGAAAGAAAGAAAGAAAGAAAGAAAGAAAGAAAGAAAGAAGCTAGGGAGGGACCACGTGGTCTTTGTACACAGTCCGGATAGTGTGATACCTTTATTTGACTACTAAAAATGCACCAGCACACCAGTGTTTTACTTGGCAAGAGCCTTCTTCCTCAGGTTAGGCCCTACCTACAGAGACAGGGCTGATGCACCAGAAACACAAACGTTCCAAAATGCAGGGCCTGGCGTGCGGGTTTCCTTCTTTAAAACAAATTCCAGGATGAACGCTTAAATCTGACTTGTTGGCACTCCTCTCATCAAACAGCCCGAGGCCGGGTTAACGCTGAAACCACCCTGCTGTCCCCCCCCCGCCCCCCGCCCAACCCTCGCTTCTCTCCCGGCGCTATCCCTGTGGTGGTGACGGGGAGGAATATGAAGTCAAGTTCCCCTCCGTCTGGACAACCTTCCGTTAACAGAACGCTCCTGAAAACACAGCCAGGACCCTTGGATTCAGAAGCGCCACGGTGAAACCGCGTCCTAGAGTGGATCCCAGGAGAGACTCCATTGGATCCAGCCCGCAGATCAGTGGCTAAGAACGTCACGTCCGTCCTCCACCTGATGCGTGGCCAGAACTTGGACTCAGCTCCGGGCTACTTGTCTGGAGGTGATCCCTGCATTCGTGACAGCGATGGGATGAGGTGCTACTTAGACTCCTTGCCCCGACGCCCTCTCTTTTTTGCCTCCCTCTGGCCCCGACCTTGCCGCTCTCTGGCCTACTGAACGCCAGCCGCCCCTCCCAAACCAGACCACGACGCGTTTCCTAACCATCAGCATCAGCAGGCGCGACTCCCTCCCGCCTCGGCCGCCCAGTCGACCAGGAAGGCACGAAGGACGACGCCCCATGCCAGGCGTCCCAGCAAATGTGGGCCACGGGCGCTGGGGGTAGGGGCGTCTCGGCCGATTGCATTGCAGCAACCCCGGGCAGGTTTCTTCCCTGCCTTCGCCCTCCCCGCTTCTAGAGCCGCCCCCCCCCTCGCCGCCCGCCCGCCGTCGCACTCGCCTTACCTCGCTCGGCGTGAGCTGGGCTGGACTGAGAGGCGCCCCTTTGGTTCTGATAGGATTTCTTGCTTTCCAAATCCTCAGCTGTCGAGTGATTGTCTTCTTTATCTGGCTCTTGGAGGGAATAAACCGATTTTCCAGCACAAGTAACGAAAGTATGAGCCTGATATATTCTTAATTACATAATTAGCGAGGACAAAGTCCTCGTTAAAGCCGTCTTAGGGGACAGCCTAATCGCTTGGTGCAGGAGGAAAAAAAGCAGCTTGCTGCTTCCGAAGGTTGTTCTTAACCCCCCCCCCCCGGGGGGGGGGGGCGGCGCCCTCGTCGCCCTCCCCCTCCTTCCCGGCAGCCCAGGCCCAGGAGGGGAAAAACAAGGGCCTTTCCATGGACCGGATCCGACTGCAGTGTTTCTTTCAGGCATTCCTGGTGGGGGTGCGTGCTCTGCTCCCCCAGAGCAAGTCCGCTGCCCCCTCCCCCGAGAAAAATCCTTTAAAATTCCTTTAAATTTATATATACTCCCTGCCCCCCCCCAAACCTCCATAATGCCCCTCCCCCCAGCAAATTGTCTGAAAGAAACACTGCCGGACAGGAATCCGCAAGTGGCAGGCGGGGTGGGGGGGGCGAAGAAGCCTCCCTGACGACCTCCGAAGGCCTTTTTGGGGGGGAAGGCTTCGAATATTCTAGAAAGTGGATTGACTGGGAGAGATCATTAAATAACAGCCGGAGGAAGAACCGCACAATTGGTCTTTCAGAAAAAATGGTACTTGTGAGGTCACTTGAGTCATAGGAGAGAAAAGCCCCAAGCAGTAGATAGACCATGGTGGCAAGGGTCTGTTACCTGGTCTGGGAACTTAAAGATTGGTCTGGAAAGAGGACGCCCAAGCAAAGCGAAGTAAAATACGGGCGTGCAAATACTGCCTTCCAACACCACCAGATCAGGGGAGTGGAAATCAAGAAGCTGTCCTCACTCCCAGCAGCCCTCCTCTCCCTAAGCCCCTGGCTCATGCTTACCGTTCCTCTCCGGGGTGCAATGGTACGCGTTGGCCAAGGCAGGGTGGCTTTGGAGAACCTGCGGACCGCCTTCCCTGTCTGGGGGCGGGTACACCTGTGGAAGAGAAACAGGAAGGTCGCCTGGACGGTCCCTGCCACCGCTGCGCCTTCGCGTCACCGCACGGGGCCCCACGAGAAGGTCCAGGAAACAGAAAAGGGACCGTGGTCCTCAGGATGAGAGGGAGGGGCTGAAATCCTTTGCTTTCCAATGTTCACTCATTCCTTGCCGCCCCAGCCCCCTCCTTTGTGTGTGTTGTGTCCTTACAATCGTTACCGACTCTTCCTGACTCCATGTCCATGGAGTTTTCTTGGCAGGAATACTGGAGTGGTTTGCCAGTTCCTACTCCAGGCGCCTACAGCACCTGGTATTCCTTGGAGGTCTCCCATCCAAGTACTAACCAGGGCTGACCCTGCTTAGCTTCCGAAATCAGGCGAGATCGGATTAATCCCCCCAAATTTCTTTGCGTAGTGGTTTTTTTTCCCGAGGAGAAGCTGACAGCGCAGCTGCTTTCTTCTCAATGAAAGTCTACATTTGGGTGATCTAGCCTAAAGGAAATTAGGTGGGGGGGGGGGAAATCATCTTCACCGAGTCATCCCGAAGCTCAATGACTTTCTCCAAGGGTGTAGGGCTACGGTCATCTTTCCCCTCCCCGTTTCCCACTCCAGGGTAAGTGCTGCTTTAATCGACCTGGGTCTTTGCCACGCTCCTGCCTGCCTTCGGGCTGGGCGGCAGTTCTCTTGGGACCCAATGTGGATGTCAGGGAGAGAGGCCCGGTTCGGCATCTGTCCAAGCCTGCCTGGAAGGGGGGGCGCTGAAATGGAGCGTCGGGGGTCTAGAGAAAAAGCGGCCCCCAGCTAGGACGCTTCTCCAGGATTTCCCCAAGGTCGTTGTGGGGTGGGGGTGGGGTGGGCTGAGAGGGCGGGGCAGCGGCGGAGCCTCCTGATCCAGGGTTCAGGCATAGTCTTTCTTGCCACTCTTTCGCTTGTTGCGGGTCAAGGGAGAGACGCGCTGTCTGGTTGGACGGCTCTTCCTGGATTCTTCTCGGTTCTTGCGAATGAATCCACCGCTCATCTCCTTCCTCTCCCCAGTGGGTTTGCCCCCAAAGGGTTGCCTACAAAAGCGGACAGGACCGGGATGGGAAAGGAATCGCCTTCCTTAAAAGCCGCGGCAGGTGGGCCTCCTCTCTTTGTGCCCTCTTGCTCGCTGGGGCTTCGAAGCCGCGAGAGCAGCCGCGGGACCCCGGAAGGAGGCTCGCTTCCTCTGAGATGATCCCCGCTTTGTTTCTTAACTCGCCTCTTGTCCGCTCAAGCATCTGCCGCGGATTCCGGCGTGGAGGCATCAGAAGCAGTAGCCTGGACCACCTGGACCTCATTCCGCCCTTTCGCTAGGGCTTATAGAACGGGTCTCTCAACCTGCTCCCCCGCCTTCTCCGTCTTGAGCTGGGATCTGTCCAGGGTGCTGATGCTGCCACCCGCGCCAAGAGGAGCCAAGAAGAGCTGCCCCAAAGCTTTCTGGAGCTGGAGCGAATTTGAGAACTCGAGGGGAAAGCAGGAGGCCTTTGGAATTAATCGAGACAGATGAGGATCACGGAGAAAACTTTAAAGTTCACCTGGAAGCTAAATTTAAAGGCATCCGACGGCCTCCTCCACAAGCAAGGGGAGTTATGGGAGCAGCGTTTAATGTGTGTGAAGTTAAGCGACAGGAAAAAGGAAAAGTGGGCTTTAGGAGACAAAATGAAATGACCCTGAATCTGCTCTTTTCCTTCCGCGCATCCGAAGTGTCTGGGAAGTTCTGGGGCGATGATTTCCTAAAGTCACAGCAATCAGGGAGGCTCCAGAAACCGGCCCCTTGGTAGGCCACGGTCCATACCCCCCCTTTGCTCCCACCCGCACCCCGGGGAAGCAACCTGACCTTCTGCATATAGACGGGGGGGGAGGGGAAGGCTCCCCACCGTTGGTTATCTGCAATTTGAACCTCTTGCTGCCATTCTGTCCCCAAGGAACCAACTCTTTTTAGGAGCTTGATGGTGCAGTGGTTAAAGCTGCCGTCAACATTCTGCTCAGTCCCATCCTGAGCGGCTCAAGGTTGACTCAGCCTTCCATCCTTCAGAAATCAGTAAAAAGAATTACCCAGCTGGCAGGTTGGGAGGGGGGGCAATGTGGTAGCCTGCCCATAATTAAATTATAAACTGCCCAGAGAGGGCTTTAAGCGCGATGGGGCGGTATAGAAGCAGCACCTGTTTGCTTTCAGTCCCACCTGAAACCTGGCTCAGGTTCGTTTTCCCCAGTTAGCAAACTCCCTCTGCTTTTTGGCTTCCTAAAGACCCTGGCACTCCTTTCACGTCGTCAAGGCCTCTGGGGTGTTCCGTGACGCCCAAAGGGTCAGCATTCCCTCCCTCTCCATGCTGCAGAAGGGGCCTCCCCCCCCAACCCCAGGTCCTGCCCTCCTTTCTGCGCCTCCGCTCGCACCTCATAGTCGCCTCTGCTGCCGCTCCTCTCCGCGGGGGCTCCCCCAGGCTCCAGGGTCTTCTCCACGACTTTCTCCTCGTTGCCCAGCGGTGCCAGGGCCTCCCCCGCTGCCGCGGGCAAAAGCAACGACTGCGAAGGAGGAAGAGGAAGAGGAGGAGGAGGAGGAGGAGGTGACGCCGCCACCTCCGTCGCCTCTTCCTGGAGGGTCTCCTCTTCCTCCTCTTCCTCCTCGTCCTCCCCGAAGCGGTTGGACTCCACGTCCACCTCAGGCTCGTCCACCGTCTCGTTGCCGGGCGAGAGGGAGCGGTAGCTGGAGCTGCCCTCGCTGAGGAAGTCCGGCGAGAGGTAGCCCGGGCCGCCGTGCGGGCCGGCCGCGTAGGCCTCCCGGGTCCCGTAGAGCTTGGCGATGCTCTCCGCGTCCTTCACGACGGGGCGGAAGGCCGAGAGGTAGCTGCCTTTCCGCGGCAAGGGCAGCGGCGGGAGCAAGGCCTCGTCCCCTGAGCGCTCCTCGTCCCCGGCAGCGGCAGCGGTGGCGCTCCTGGAAAGAGCGCTGGCGCTGCGCTCGCCCTCGGCGGTGGTCCCCGAACCGGAGCTCTCCTGCGGAGTGGCGCTGCCGCGCTCACTGCCCGACGGCTCCGAGCCTTCCAGCTCCACTTGGCTGCGGCCGTGTCCGTGCCCGCGGAGGCCCAGCGGTTCCACTGCCGCGGCGGCGGCCGCCGCGGCCGCGGCCACCACCACCGCCGTGGCGGCGGCTTTGGCTTGGCTCTGAGCCGGGTAGGGCGGCACCGGCAAGCTCCCGGAGGCCGGCCAGAACATGGGGAAGGACGGGTAGACGCCACTGTCTTTGGGCGAGGCCCCCGGCGGCTGCTGCTGTTGGTGGGGTTGCTGCTGCTGTGGGTGGGGTTGAGGCGGGTGGGGGTGCGGCGGCGGCCCCCAGAACATGCCCTGCGGCAGCCCTCCCGTTTTGCCCGGGTCGCCTCCGCCGGCTCCTCCCAAGGAATCGTCCTGCTTCTTGGGGCACAAGCCGAAGGCAGCCGCGGGGAAACCGTAGGGCGGCGGGAAGAGAGGCGGCGGCAGCTTCTGCAGCATCCCGAAGCCCTTGCTGGGCACCGGGATCACCGGGTAACTCCGCACGGCCGCCGCCGCTGGCCCGTGCGCCCCACCGGGCAAGCTGAGAGCCCCGCGCTCCCCGGGCTGCTCCTCCGCGCTGCCGCCGCCGCCGCAGCGCAAGCTCTTGTGCACCGGGCCCAGGTCGGCGGCGGAGGCGGGCGGAGGGTGGAGGCCGCTCTTGGACGCCGCCGAGGAGGAGGAGGAGGCGCTGCCGCCCGCCCCATGCAAGGAGAAGGTCCGCTTGCGGGTCCCCCCGTTGAACATGGCTTTGACGTCCTCCCAGGCGTGGCTGAGGTCGTCGGTGGCTGTCTTGTCGCTCAGCTTCAGGTGCCGGCGCCAAGAGTTGAAGTTGGCCGCGTCGGGCTGCGTGTACTTGGCCTCCGGGGTGCGGTGGGAGTGGAAGATGAACTTGTTGGGCGAGAAGTACATGCTGCAGTAGCTGCACTTGATGCACTTGGCCCGCGAGCTGTTGTAGCGGGCGGGGATGAAGCTGCCCCGGGAGCCCCAGGCGCACTCGTGGACCACGTCGAAGGCGAAGTTCTCGGGCAACTTGGGCGGCTTGTGCTCTCCCAGGAAGGACTTGCAGAGGCGCTCGGCTTCCCGCTTGGTGATCATGCCGCAGCGGCGCGAGGAGATGGGCATGGCACCCGCCCGCCGCAGGATCTCCAGCTGCACCGGCGTGCACTGCACACAGGTGATGCCCAGCGCCACCCGACGGTTGTGGATCTCATTGTAGCTGTAGTTCTTCAGCAGCGTGTTGGAGATCTGGGCCAGGCACAGGCGCTCCTGACCGTCGATCACCAGCGAGACGATGGGCACCCCGTACAAGGAGGTCTCCCCGACCTGGTTGGGCTTGAGGGGGCTGGAGCCCGAGTAAGGCTGCAGCTCCTGCTTGGAAGAGTGGGGCGACGAGGAGGAGGAGGAAGAGGAGGAGGAAGAGGAGGAGGAGCCAGAGTCTCGCCCAGGTCCCAGCTGACTGGCGGCGGCGGCGGCCAGGGACTCCATCTGTTTCCCGACGGACAAACTCCTGCAAAGAAGGGAAATGAAAGGAGGAGAAGGTTTCAGTCCCAAGGCGACCAGGAAATGGCCAACCTGGCCAAAAAGCAGAAGCGCAGGAGCCAGGCATGCGGGCGGCGGGGAGGGGGGTTAGGCCAGATCAGGGGTGACCGAGCTGCTGATCTACCCCTCCAAGCCTTAGAGCGCTGCAGGGCGCCCTCTCAGATTCACTGCCCTCCATCCAAGTCGGCCGCCCTAGTCCTGCGGTGGTTGGAGCGGGTCCGACTCCCTGACCGAAAAGGGGGCTTTCTTTCCTCCCCCTCCTCTGCCGCCCTCTTGGAAATCGCCGGGCTGCAGGAAGCCCCGCAAAGTTAGTCCAGCGGCCGCCTCTACCTCCCCAAATGAGCCATTTTAGAGTAATCGGAACACAGGGAAAGGCCAAAGAAGGCGAGGGAGTTTTGGAAAAAAAAGAGAAAAAGGGAGGAGTTGAAGAAAGGGAGGCGAAGGCATGTTTTCGGGTTGTTCTTAAACTCAGCGTGGAAAAAAACACAGGGAAAAAAACAAGATTCTCCCAAGGAGATAGCGTCCATGTACACTGGCCTACTAGTTACACCTTGCCATGTCATTTGTGGCTGGCGATTGGACCCCCCTATCCCCAAAAGGGATTTACTTGGCCCCCTCCCCGTGGATCTTTCCCCACCGCTCACTTTCCCCTCTTTTCCGAGGGTGCTTTTAAGGAAAGCTGCAGCTGGATCTCCTGTTTGGGAAAATTGCCATTCTTCCCCCGGAAGGCGGTGGGAAGAGAATGAGACTTTAATTAGAGCAGCTAGTGGTATTTACACGTTAGAGGAGCGATCCAGCAGATCTGTAGCCAAAGTGCCCTCTCCTGCTTCCCGTGACCAGCCCGGGACTTAAGAGCAAAGGCTGGTTTAAATACATTCACTGCCTTTCTTAGCCGGAGCACTAATCCTGCCCTGACATGGGACCAGATGTATTTAACCAAAAACGAAAGGTTTATCCAGCTCACGAGGAAACCTAAAAATGAGGGAGAACGGCGGAGGGAGGGAGCAAAAAAAAGGGGGGGGGCAATCCACGCTAGTTTTCATTTCCCTCCTCCCTCTTTGGGAGTCTCTAATTTCTAAATGTGGTTGATGGAACAGTCTTGAAGGTAGTTGAACATCCGTGGATAACCGCGCCCCCCCTCCTAAAGACTTTACTGAAGATTAGGAACAAGGGAGATTACTTAACCGTGCCACTTAAAGACTCCAACAGCACGTTAAAGAAAAGAAAGCGGCCGGTGGGGGTGGGTGAGGGGTGGGGGGGTGGTAAGGGATGGAGCAGAAGGAGACCCTGAGCCAAGCGAAGGAGCTTACTCAAACAGGATCTCCCCGGATTAAGTAAGAGGCTTTCGTTGTAATTACACAAAATAGTCTAACCTGTTTGTGCCCTTCTAAAATGCGAATGCAAACTTGCTCGCCTTCTCCTACTTAATGCATCTCAGATTTCTTTCCTATTCTCTTCATGCCCCCCACATCACACACACAAAAAAGAAGAATCAAAGGAAAAACTCAACGATTTTAACCCATCAAACAAACCAGATTAAAAAAACACCGCAACAAACGCGTGCATTCAGACCCCAATTAAATACATTTTAAATGGCACCAAGGTGCAGAGAGGTTCTCTCTCTTATTCTTTATCAATCTTCCCTCCTTCCCACGGAGAGTTCTGAAGCGGTGATTTCCCCGCCAGCCCATCTCAGCCGTTCCGAGAAACTAAACCGAAGCGGAAAGCAGACAATGAACGTGGAGTGCCCTGGCGCAAACAATCGGGAGCATCTCAAGGTTGCGAGAGGGTGAAGCAGAAAACCACCAGGAAAAAAGCCCCTGCAAGGAAGAGCTGATGTTCCCTAATTATGCCACTGCTCAGCTTTCTTCGGGAGGCCGAAGCAGCACCGGGTGGTCCGAAAGAAGAACCCGTTTGGAAGGAAGGAAGGAAGGAAGGAAGGAAGGAAGAAAGAAAGAAAGAAAGAAAGAAAGAAAGAAAGAAAGAAAGAAAGAAAGAAAGAAAGAAAGAAAGAAAGAAAGAAAGAAAGAAAGCCGCACGGGGAGCTAAGCAAACGAAAGCTGACCCGCATTCCCGAAACAGCGAAGGCAAAGGGACAGGAGGCGTTTTACCGTTGGAAAAAGGCGGATTTCGCTCGGCCAGGTCCGAGGGGCAGGAAGCTGAGCGCGGCCGAACGAAGCGCCCTACCAGCGCCGCCCAAATCCTCTGGCCGCGGTGGCGCGGAGTTTCATTGAGGCTCTGCCCGGCGGATTCCTGCCCTTCTCCTCCGTCCTCCGGTTTGGAGAGGCAGGCGGCAGGCTGACCACATGGCTTCTCGCGCGGGGTGGGGGGTGGGGTGGCGGCGGGTGGAGGGAGGAAAGTGGTGGGGGGGGGGAGAGGAAGGAACGGAGGAAGAAAAGGAGGCGAAGGAAAAAGAGGAGCCGGGGAGGAGAGGAGGATCCTGATCCTCAGCGGAGGATGTCGCACATTGATCCGGTGACAGGGAAAATCAGGGGAAGGCAACACCCACTTAGCGCCGCCGCCACATTGACGACGAGCGCCGCCGGGACTCGGGTGCGTGTCAATCATCCGGCGGCGCCAGTCAATCAAAAGGCAGATGGGGCTTCTTTAAGGAAAAACAGATTGCCGGCTGGAGGTTGCCGGGAGGAGGCGGGGGGGGGGCAAGGCAAGGGGGAAGAGGAGGAGGAGGAGGAGGAGGAGGAGGAGGAGGAGGAGGAGGGGAAGTAAGGTGGTGCGGAGAAGCCGACGGCGCCGAGAAGGTAAGCCGGCCAGGACCTGGCACTCCTTTTCGTCTTTCCAAGTAGGTTTGGGAGCAGGCGAGGGGGGGGGGCGCCGCGAAGGAAAAGTCTCCACCCCCAACCCCCACCCTAACCGCCACCCCACCCCAGTAGGGCTTCTAAGGCCTCAAGTCTCCCGGCCAGTTGGCCTCCACCGCCCCGCCCCGCGCCCCACCCCGGCCTCCCCCGGACCAGGCTCCCCCCCCCCCCCAGCTCTGCTCTCCGGCCGCGGGGCTGCAGAGGTGAGAGCGGGGATCGTCCGCCTCCCTCCCTCCTCGGCTCAACCTCTCCGCCCCGCGTGGAAATGAGCGCCCCCTCCCTTCTAAATACCGTATGTTGTAGTGGGAACAGGATGGAGACCTGGGAGTCCAGCATGTCGGTGAGCCGGAGATAAAGCGCCCGAGCATCCCTGGATACTTCGTGGCTAAGAGGTGCCGGAGAAGGTCTCCGCCCCGCTGCCCCCAAGATCCCCACTTTTCCCCCAACAAAAAATGGGGAGGAGGGAAGAGCAATGCCAAGCAGTCGCGTCCTCTTTTCTCTCCGGACCCCTCGTCCTTTCCCCCCTCTCTTTGCTCAAAGACTCCCCATTTTTTCCTTCCCCGAACCTTGACTCCTCCCTCCTTTCTCCTTCCCCAATGAATCCCACCGATGAAAGGGGAGAGGGGTCTGGAGCCAGAGATCGGCACCAGAGAGGAACGCGAAGGCGTTGATCTCCGTCACAAAAGGATACTTTGACCCGGAGAAGTTCCTCACCAGGCACCCCCTCAAAGGGCTGGGGGGGCACATACCCCCCCCCGCCGCCCCAGATTTCCGGAGTGCGATGGGGAACAGGGTGTTCATTCGGAGAGATCTGTTTCTGTACCAGCAGGAAGCGGTTTCCTTCCTCTCCATCCTGCCAGCCAGGAAACCCGACAATTCCTGGTATGGGGTGGTGGGTGGGTGAGAGATGCAGTAAAATATATATATAATGCCCCGTCCGCTCCTCCTAAGACGACCAATAGGGACTCCATCCACCGCCTACTAGGGGCAACCAGAGGCTAAGTCCCGGTCTTGATAGGAAGGAGATGGAGGACAGAATCGGGCCTCACCGAAACTGAAACAGCTCCTCTCCTCCATAACTCCAATGAGGCGAGGATACTAAACTGTGACGAAGGCGGGGGGGGGGGACTTTCTAAATAAGTTAAATAGAAAGATATCCGAGGATGCCTCATTTTGAACACTGGGCCGCTGAACTGGAAAAGTTTCCCTTTGTCTTTGGAAAGGAAACTGAATCATTCACTGATCCTGATAAAATGATCAGAAAGCGGTGCCTAGTGGCATGAGAGAGGCATTTGGGGGGGTCTACTCACCTGTCTGCCTGCCTGTCTGCCTGTCTGTCTGGATTTTGATATTAATCAAGAAATTGCTTCCAAGAGTCCAGAAATTTTTGTTTACCTAAAAGTGTCTCTGAATCTTTGAGCTAGATTTTAATCGGAATACATGAGCGGAAGAGGGGGGGGGAGGCGTTTTCTGGTAGAGTTCCAGTAAAAGCCTGAACCAACAGGATCGCTTTGTTCCCGCTCTCCAAACACCGGAGGATGTCTCTTGTGGAAGATCCGGTGTTACTGTGGTCTTGGAACTACATTCCCAAGGCCAAAGGGACGCCTCCAAGAAACCCTCGTATTTAAGGAAAAACACCGGTTGCTACCGATGTCAGTCGTGAAAGAAACAAGTCCTTTAAATATCTTGCATTCAGAAGGAATGGTTTCTTGTTACTGTTTGTCTTTATTCTGGATTTCTTTTCTTTACAAACGCGCCTTCCCCGTTCCCTTTTATTGCTGTCGCTTTGCTTGCTACAGTACTCTAGATTTCTTTCCTCCTTTGAACCTTTCTCTTTCCCGCACATTCCCCCCCCCAAAAAAAGCAAGCCACAAAAAATAAAAATAAAAATAAAAATATTAATTAAAAGACCCTCCTCCCTTCGCCTTCCTACAGTTCGATTCCTCAGGCTGTTTCTAAAAGCGTCGTGGCATTAAGTGATCTTAATGGACGCGTTAATTAAACTGTAATTAATCATACTGTCCGGCCCCAAATTTGAGCAATTACACTAATCAAACAGAAGTTAATAACGGCCCAGGCTGGCGCCCTCGGGCGAGGCGCTTCGGCGGCGCTGGCGTTTTCCTCCGCCAGCAGCGAGCAGCTTTCGCCCTTCGCCCCGGCATATGGGCTCCAGCTTCGGGCGCGCATTGTGATGAAAATTTGCGCTCGCCTCCGTGCGCGCTGATGGAGCGGGAAGCGCACTTTGTCCTGGGAAGCCGGTCTGGGATGCCCCATCCAGCTCTCCGGGGCGACGGGTGCTCGCGAGGGAACAGGCTGGATGGTGAAAGTGGAAAAGCGCCACGGAAACAGGAGGACAGTGACAGGAAAAAAAAGCGGTTGCGCCCCTTCCAAGCATTGGAAAGAGTTTTGCTAGTTTAAGTAAGGAATGTCTGTTTTTCTTGGACGGATAATTCAGAGCGAATACCGGGGAGCTGGGGAAGCCGGCCTGAGTTCTTAGTCCAAGCTCCGGCTTTAAGAAGCCAACCGCCACCCCATCCCGCAGCTACATCACCCACCCCTGTCGGCCACCCCCTTCATGTACGCAAACCCTCTTCCCCCTCCCCCGAGAGACACAAAAGGTGAGCTGGAAAATTCATGAGGGCGCTTCAGTAACCGAGCCTGACTCGCCCTCAGACACAGCTCTAGTTTCCAGGAGGGATGGCTCGCCATAATTACCAAGTGGCTCGGTAATTATTCCTCGCCTTTTAATTATTTAAAGCAGACACACGGAATTTTGCATTGTGATCAATAAATGTTGCCACTCTGGACAGTGAGAGTCGCTTCCCGCCCCATTGTGGGCCCCCCGCCCGGCGTGTGTTTTTAATTGACGTCCTCCTTGCAATGAGAGCCTGGGTGTTTGCATTCGTCCCCCCCACACACACACACGCCAGCTCCTGTCCCTGGCTTCAAGTGGAAGCTCCATTCCCCCCCCCCATCCCACTCACCCCAAATAAATGTGTAGTTAAATATTTATTAGCTGTTATTACTGCGCCAAGTCACACCAGCTCCGCTGCAAAATACAGGGCCTCCCCGCCGACCTCCCACCTTGCAAGTTTAAAAGATGGAACCTTTTGATCACATCCGGCGGGGGAGGGGGGAGAGAGAGTGGGCCTCCTCCCCACTCTCAGAGGCTTGTTATGCATTATTTTAATATGGCTTTCTCTTCCCCTGAAAGACAAAAGTTAGTCTAAGCTATTAATTTGATGGAATGCTTACTTGATTTTGAAGAAGAAAATCGGGTATGTGTACTTCCGCTTTTTTTAAAAAAAAAATGTATTTGAATAAGTCAAAGGCCTGGACACTTTCACAAGATTTTTTTAGGTTGAATCGCTGTGAAAAATATAGGACTAGATATAACTACCGAACAACAAACGCATAAGCAAACAAACGTGCGACCTGGAGATTATAGGTAATTGTAAATACTTACAAAGCGCAGTATTTAATCCTGGCAGTCCTCCATCCCTCCCTGCCTGCCTGCCCGCCCTCCCCTTCCCCCTCTCCGCCTTTCGCCCCGGGCTTCTTAACCTCTGTAGAGCGGTTGATATTAGACCCGTCTGTTAGCCCACAGTGTCAATTGCCAAAACAACCCCGGTGAGAGGAGGGGGAGGGGGAGAGAAAGGCGCAGAGGGAGGGAAAGTTTGCAACGCCCAGAGAAGTTGCTGCTCCTTCCTGACAGACTCTCATGGGACCCTGAAGTCTTCCGAGGAAACAATTTAAAACGGTGTCAGACCGTTTCCTCCCGGTGCTCTCTTCCGGAGCGTTCTGTTCGCTTAGAGGCTCCGTTTCCACCACTGGCATTGCGTACTGGTTGCGATGAGGGTGGAGTGAGACCTGCTGATGTCGGGCATCGCTGTGAAGGCACAACCCCACACGCCTGTTGGGAAGCCGGCCTCTCTTAAACTGCAGTAGATATGTCAAGAAAGGAGAAGAAAGGAGTGCTATTTATTGAGTGTGTACCCGGCCTGTCCCCAAAGCTCGGTCATGACGCTGAAGATTAAACCATGTTGTTGGAAATCTACATACACTTAATGTTATACCTTCGCTCAAAGCAAGCAGCTTTAATTAATTAATTAATTAATTAATTAATAATAATAATAATAATAATAATAATAATAATAATAATAATAATAATAATAATAATAATAATAAAACTTTATTTTTATGCCGTCTTTCTCCCGGAAGGGAGCCAATAACAGTGGCTTCACTTGCTTCCAGACCGCAGGATGTTTTGGGGAATTGGTTTGGGGAAGAAGATGAGAGAGAGTTTGGACTTCAGCAATAAGTAAGGCCGGGCAAGAGCAAAGCAGGAAGGGCAGGAAGAAATTCTTACCAATGCGATCGTTTTCCCCACCCCTTCTAAGACCTTATAGAAAGCACACTTCCCTTCTAAGCGAGTCTTCTCAGATGTAAGCTAGTGTAGCCTTACTGGAGCCTGAACCAGAGGACACGGACAATCCCTAAACGGCTGGAGCAAATGCTGAGCAAATTGGCCTCTTCCCTTCCGACTGCGATAGGCAATTAGTTGTAGAAATCCGTCCCCTCCTCAAATATTGCCCGTTATGCGCTGACCCAGGGGACGGCGGGGAGGGCGGAAGGCCGGCAAGGCCCTCGGAATCTGCGGCTGCGGATTCAGGACCTGGGACAGCACCCACGCGCAATTCCCATCCGCCGCAGTAGGAGGCGCTGCCCGGAGGGAGGACTCAGCGAATGAGGACACCAACTCACCAACTTCCACGCACAGCGCTAGGAAAGAGCTCGGGGTCAACCCCCCCCCCCCGCCGCCGCCCTCCTGTTTAAAAAAAAATGGGGAACAGATGGGGCGGGGGGCTTTTGTTGTAAACATAACAGAAAATCATTGGGACAATAACAGAGAACCATTGGGACAACTGCTTACCTATCCAGCCTTTCTCTCGCTTCCCCCCCCGCCCCAAATCTTCTCCCGTACCTGGGAATGTAGCGATACGAAAACCTGAAAATCTTGTTTTATAGGGGGGGGGAAGGTACCCACTTTGCAGCCCCTTTTCAATTCATCATTCGAGAAGACGTCTCGGGCTCAGAAACGAAATGAAAAATTACGTTTTAATTCACTGGGCCAAAAGACAGCATGAAAATAATTTAATTCACAATATTATTTTAGGATTATGAGAGGGAGGGGAAGGGGCGAGAATAAGGAATAAGAGAACTGAAACACAGGGAGGGCGCTACTAAAACTTATTTTCATTTCTTGTCACTTGACACAACACTCTGGTTCCAAGGGAGATTTCTGCCCAGGAAAAGCTAGCGGACAGCGGCAGGAAAAGGCGAGGAAACCTGTTGAACTTTCATAGCCCAGAAGTGGGACCCAGACCAGGTCTTCTCGACGACCCCCTTCCTTCCTGCTGGTGAAAAACAGGACTGGGAGGAGACCCAGGAAGGCTCACTCTTCCTTTCGTTTCACTGCTTCTTTTAAACTACTTGCGATCCCATATCTTTTAACAGTTGAATTAACGGCAGGTTTTTTTTGTCAGTTAATTAGGTTTAATTTACATAATTAGTACTGTATAAAGAGTATTGGGGATAATCAGGAGGTACGTCTCGCTTACTGTGTAAACACGGATTCGGAATTAAAAATCAGATGTAATTAAGGCGTGTGCGTGCACGTGCGTGTGTGTTGGGTTTAATTGTAACAATGTCTAATTAACACTCAATGATCACCCAGTGCAAAGGGGTGTGGGGTGGGTATACATGGGGGGGGGGGAGTGAGTTGAGGAGATAGCTGGAATTTTCTAATTTTAGTTCTGATTCTGAAGTATAAGTGCGGTGGGAAGGTCCGCAGTGGTTAAAGGGGTTTGTAGCAGGGAAGAAAAGGTAGAGGTAGATCTTGTCAGAGCCCCCTGGACTCCACGAAAGACACTCGCAGGTGCGGCTAACCTCAGGACCTTATCGCCAGAAGGTGCTGCTCTTCACGGATTTTGCAAAGGGTTTGAACTCAGCTGCGATCCTTTATTGCTACTAGTCGGACCAATCAGAAGTCCTTTTTCGTGTTCATGTGTGTGTGTGTTGTGTCGTTACGGTAGTGACCGACTCTTCGTGACCCCATGACCATGGAGTTTTCTTGGCAGGAATACTAGAGTGGTTTGCCAGTTCCTACTCCAGGCGCCTACAGCACCTGGTATTCCCTGGTGGTCTCCCATCCAAGTACTAACCAGGGCGACCCTGCTTAGCTTCCGAAATCGGGAACAAGTATATCTCTTGATTTCTAGGTTCTGAAAGTGGATAGACAGTGGGAAGCACTCTCTTTTTGTAGAGGCCGTCAATCTGTCAGTCGAATCTATTTTACTTGTCTGTTTAATCTATATTTACCAACAGGGAAAACAGAACATACACCGCCGCTTCTCATCCCTTTACGGACTGAACCGGGGCATGGGGTTGAGGGTTACTTATGTCCAAACCCTGTTGTTAAAGGAGACTTATGGAGTAAAGGGAACCACTGATCTGGCTGGAACTACCGATTTAGAATGGGGGCTCCTTCTTCACTCAGTCCAAATCAGATTCGGAAAGTCTGTTTCTGCCCCAACATTTAAATTCCCAACCAGAGGGCGCCGGACTGGCTGCATTCCCTCTTCTTTCCCCCTTTCCGGCTTAAGATGCAAGAGCCTCCATTGAAGCCAGCCACGCTCTTTCCCCAAGAGGAGAAGAATTTGGAGGACAGGAACATGATTGATGCTGGGCTTAGATAGTTGAAAAAGTGTTTAAAAGTCAGTGAAAAGCAGAGACGATAGGCGGGGGGGGGGCATGTGTCCTTATTGGGATGAAGGCAGACGTAAGGCGCACCCCTGGAATGAGGAAAGCTCCGGGAAGGTTCGGGGAAGAATTCTCAAAAAAAAAAAATCCTATCTCGGTTTAATCGGAATAATTTTTTTTTTGGCCGATGCGCCTGGAAAGGGAGATTTTTCGGAGCCCGTTCCCTAACGAGACTAAACAAAAGAGAACTCGTGGGGATATTAAATACATCTTTGTAGTTCCCTTTTATTAACCCAGTATCTCTTCTCCCCACTAATAACCGGTAGTTTAACACTGTAAGCATTAAAACAATATGATCGTGATTAATGACATTAATGAATAATGTTATTATTAACCTTAGTATCCACAGCAGTTTCGCTACCACGCGTCTCTGAAATCCCCAGGATCGATAATTGGGGGGAAGTCGACCAAATTTCCCTCACGCTGCGGAGGGAGGGGGTCGCCTCTGGAGGGGGGGGTGGATATTTCACAGTGACCAGGCCTGCCTCTTCAAGAAACCCAGACACGCCGACACATTCTCATTCTCTCCGAGTTTTGAGGCGGTAGCCCCCCAGCCCAGCCCAGAGGCTGAGCGAAGACCCGAGCCCGGGTTTTGACTTGGCCTCCCGGAGACTTTGCAGCTGACATCTCAGAGCAAGTGGGCAAAGCTATGGGGGCTTCCTCGGAAGTAAGGCCGCTCATAAGAACATAAGAAGAGCCATGCTGGATCAGGCCAAAGGCCCATCTAGTCCAGCTTCCTGTATCTCACAGTGGCCCCACCAGATGCGTTTGGGAGTGCACGAGACTAGATACCTGTCTCCTGACACCACTCCCCTGCATCTGGCCCTTGAAGTACCCTGGTTTTAAGCCTAGAGATTACACATCTCCATCACAGGTTTGTAACCTGTGATGGACTTTTCCTCCAGGAATCTGTCCAATCCCCTTTTGAAGGCATCCAGGCCAGATACCATCACCACATCCTGTGGCAGGGAGTTCCATAGACTAACAACCCGCTGGGTGAAAAAAAATATTTTCTTTTGTCTGTTCTTACTCTCCCAGCCCTCAATTTGAGTGGATGTCCCCTAGTTCTGGTATTTTTCCCTAGCGAGGAAAAGCGAGCGGCGCCAAGAGGAAAAGAAGCCGGCAAGTCGGCGGGACCCTGCACGGTTTAAGAGCAGCCTGTGTGCTCCCGGGCCTGGGGCTCACGACTCTCCTCCGGCGTCGTCGCTGCCCCCGGATTCTCGCTTCCCAAGACGGGTTAAAGCTCTCCGGCCGTGTCCTCCCTCTGGATCCAACATCTCCGGGCATGCAGGCGAGGCATAGACCCCCCCCCTTGCCGCAGCGCCCCCTCCCTCCCTCCCTCCCTCCCTCCCCGGAATCGCGTTCCTGGAGGGGCGAGCCGGCGGGAGATTGCCCCATAAATCACCGCGGTCTAATTCAGTGGAAGTTTAATAAACGCCTCCTATTGGAAACGAATGTTCCCCATTTAACCGTTGTATCAGCACCATATAAAACCGTGACCCCAATAAATTTCATTTTAGCGGCCGATCAATCGCACTCCTCTCGCCATCGATCCGCCCCGCCGAGGCCTCCTCGCTCCTCCTTCGCCCCGTCCGCCGGTGTCAATTTCGGGGGCGGGCGGGGGCGGCGGTGGGGGGACACGGGACGGACGGAATAGCCTTTCGATTAGACTCTTTATTAGGAAAAGATTGCTTCAAGAAGGTTTGAAAATTAAACGGTGACATTTTAATTACTGGTCATTGATAAAAGGATCCGGGTAATGGCTCCTTACAGCCCCGGCACACCCGGCCAGGTCTGATGGAGTAATCAACCTCGACGGGGCGGGCAGAGGTCATAAGGGGAGCCCCCGCCCGAGGGACAAAGAGTCGAGCCCGGGCGGGGAACGGGGGGGGCACGCGAAGAAGGTGCGGGAGGGGAAGAAGCCGCCTCCCCACACCAAGGAGGAGCCCCGGAGAGGGGTCTGTGCCTAAGAAGGGCACGGGAGGGGGCACGGGACCCGACCTTGATAGGGCTTCTCCCTCTCTTCTTCCACGGCCCCCCCAAGGCAGACTCCCCCCCCGCTCCCCTCCCCAAGACGCCCTGGTGGCGTTGCTGCTCCTGGTTATTACTGTCACCATGACCATTCTCTTCCCGCCCCAGAAGGACGTTGGTGCTTCCTCCATAGCTCCGAGTGGGTGTCATCCTCCCTCCAGACTCACGCAGAGACGCGACCGGGCGTCCAAGCGCTCCTTCTGCAAGCAGAGACCCTTCCGCGGGCGACCGGCCTCTCTCCTGCCTCGGGGCTCTGCTCGCGGCGCCGCTCACATAAAAAAAAAAAAAAAAGGAGAGAGAGAGAGAGAGAGAGAGAGAGAGAGAGAGATCCTGGGGAGCGACGGTTGCCGCACGAAATTTGCACGTTCAGTTAGTTGACAATACTTTATTGATTTGGTTAAAACGGCCTCTTCTTCCTCAGCCAGAGCGGGGAAAATGAGCTAAACAATTAATGCTTTAGCTAGCATTTCAAGCTGGGGGGGGGCGCACAGTGCAATCACACACACACACACACACACACACACACACACACACACACAGGTCACAACTGGGCCATGACGGATGGCATGGAGTAAACATGGAAGGAGTAGACCTTGGAAGGAGATACCCCTTTGAAGAAGCCACTAAAGACCTACAAAGAGGACCCAGGAAACATGAAAGACCTTGGCCTCAGAATTTGTAGGAATTCCCATGCCAGTGCCTAGGCTCAAACAGATGAAGGCATTATCCCTATAGAGGGATGCTCTTCTCCCGCTCACAAAAAAACAGAACTAGGGGACATCCAATCAAATTGAGGATTGGGAGAATGAGAACAGACAAAAGAAAATGTTTTTTTTTTTACCTAGCCTGTTGTTAGTCTGTGGAATTCCCTGCCATAGGCTGTGGGGATGGCATCTGGCCTGGATGCCTTCAAAAGGGGATTGGACAGATTCCTGGGGGAAAAGACCATCACAGGTTTGTATCCTCTAGGTGTGTAATCTCTAGGCTTAAAATCAGGATACGTCAAGGGCCAGATGTAGGGGAGTGGTATGAGGAGGCAGATATCTAGTCTTGTGCGCTCCCAGAGGCATTTGGTGGGGCCCCTGTGAGATACAGGAAGCTGAACTAGATGGGCCCTTGGCCTGGTCCAGCATGGTTCTTCTTAGGTTCTTAGGTTCTTTTCTCTCACCGGTTTTGCCTCTTCCTCCCTCTGGGTTGCAGTGTGTACTATTCAGCTAGTGAGAATTCTCTCCCCCACCCCCACCCCACCAAAGAAAAAAAATCCTTTAAAAACCCCAGACATTCATTTTCTATTATAAATCTCTTGTGTTGACCAGCTGCTTATAAACCTTGAACTTTCTCTCCAGGATTCCAGGCCAGAACAACCGTGGCAGTGAAAAAGCTGGAGAGAGCCGGCACAGGCGTGTTCTTCAATAGCCAGGAAGGCTCAACCCATAAATCCTGTCTGGCTTGCTCTGATAGTTTATATGCCTCCCTTTTAGTGAAGGTAAAGTCCCTGGTCAGTACAAATCGTTGGCAACCGTACAGCCATAATCCAGCTCCTATAAAATGAGTCTGGGATTTTGACTACTATATACTGCAAAAGGAGAAACAAGTCATTGCCAGCTTTACTTACTGCAGATGCTTCTTTACACTTGCTCTTAAGAGAGGTATATACTATATGTATATACCAGTGTTGGCGAACCTATGGCACTGGTGCCAAAGGTGGCATTCATTGCCCTTTCTGTGGGCACCTGACATCGCCCCTTTACAACCACCTGTATTCAGATTAAATTGCTGTATTGGCACTTGGCAAAAAATTAGTGGGTTGTCAATTACATTTTGGGCACTCGGTCTCTAAAAGGGTCACCATCACTGGTATAGGCCAGTGTTGGCGAACCTATGGCAGGGGTGCCAAAGGTGGCATTTGGAGCCCTTTCTGTGGCCACCTGACTTCGCCCCATCACAGCCACCTGTATTCAGGTTAAATTCCTGTATTGGCACTTTGCCAAAAATGAGTGGATTTTGAATTGCAGTTTAGGCACTTGGCCTCTAAAAGGTTCGCCATCCCTGACCTAGAACGTGGCACAGTGATGCCAAACCTTTTAGAGACCAAGTGCCCAAACTGCAATTCAAAACCCACTAATTTTTTTGCAAAGTGCCAATACAGCAATACATTTCACCTGAATACAGTACAGGTGGCTGTGAAGGGGCGATGTCGGGTGCCCACAGAAAGGGCTCCTCCGAGTACCACCTTTGGCACCCATTCCATAGGTTCACCAACACTGCCCTAGGATCAGTCCCAGAAGTCAGACAGTAACAGTCAAAATCAAATACCTAAAATTTGTCTGAACTCTCAGTGGTACTTCCCTTTTGTTGCAGTAATATTTTGTCTCAGCGAGTACGAGGGCAATTTCTGTAACTTTGCTAAAAATCACTCCCAGCTTCATGACAGAGGGGAAATTTGAGACCAGAAATTCCTGTTTAACCATAGCCATTTGGCTTTCCAGGAAACAAGAGTGAAAATGTAAACAGAAAGGTGTGACATACTTTAGAAATTGATTAAAGAGAATCTGGAAAGAAGATATGGAACAGAATATACCCTATAGAAATTTGAAACAGTGTTTGCAACTTGAAATAAAAGGATACTCCTAAATCAGCCATTACAGCTGAATCTGTCTTTGACATTACTGAACTTGTTTTTCAACGGCAATTTCCTATGTAAGGAATTTGACAGTTTTCTACTCATAGCAGCAAAAAGCAGAGCACTGAGAATATTCTAATTCTAGAATTGGTATCAACACATAAGGGACTCACCCTTAAATAAGAACTGATCTATGAAGTTAAGTGAGCAAGAGAGCAAAAAGAGACAAATAAATGTTTTCAGTTAAAAATCTTTCAGCTCATCAAAATTAAGACAAAAAGGAAAAAGTCCCCAACTACATAATGTAAGGAATTTGCTGTTTGGGTAATTTTCCGGTGTCTATCTGCTCAAATAACTGCAATTAAAGTGATACAAGAAAAATGGGTAGTAATGGGAATCGGAATTCTGTTTCTCACTATTCTTGATGGTTGGAATCATATTATATATTTTTGCCAGCACAATACCAACCAGCAGGCTAGCTTTTAGCAACAAACTGCTGAATAGTAAGTCCAATAACATGTTTCCCATCACATCCAGTCACATGGCTAGTGTGAAATAGGAAATGTCTACACTTCCTTTCTCAATTTATAGCAAACTGCTGCAGGTATGTTACCACCATGTATGGCTAATAGGATTCTGGCTGATCTGTCATCATTTTAAATCAAGGTCATGGAGAATGATAAGCTGTGCTATTGTTGTGGTATCTGTTTTAATTAAATTTTACAAGGGATCAGCATTTTACACTTCTTCCCACCAGTCAGTATTAACAGTCTGCTGCCTTGCAACGACTGTTGGGGACCACAGCTTCCAGATCCAAGATCATGGCTTTGGCCATGACATCTTTTTGAAATATTTAGGCCAGTATCAGAGCACTAATACCCACTGGCATTGACCTATTAAATCTACTGAATGGCACCTGCACACTTAAGTAAACCCCAATGAGACAATGGGTTTAGTCTAGCTCAGGCCTGTCCAACAGGTAGACCGCAGGCTACTGGTAGCCCACGAAGGGTTCAAAAGTAGTCTGCCGGTCATCAAATAAAAAAGTGAGGGGATAAGTTCTCCACCCCTCCCTCCCCCATCCCAAGGACCACCCCTGCCCCAGCAAAGTTCTGGGTCTACCAGCCCACTGTCTCAGCTGAGCGGGGCAGTTCAAGAGCCATGGCGCATTGAAATCTATTCCCTCCAGAACAGATTAATTGGTTTTTCAATGCATTCCTATGGGAAACTGCTGCTGTACTTACAAAAGTTTTTAGTTATGAGCATGTGCTCGGAACAGATAAAATTCATAAGTAGAGGTTTTAGTATAGTAGCCCTCAGGCACTTTGGGCCGGAAAAAGTAGACCTTGGCCTGTTCAAAGTTGGACAGCCCTGGTCTAGCTGAACTGGGTAGTAAGATACTGACTCTAGAGGAGACGCCTATCATACCTGCAAAACATTTGAACGGCCTGCCAGACGATTTTCCAGCCCAATTTAAAGTACTGTTTTATCCATTAAAGCCTTAAACACCAGTGGGCCTGGTTATCAAAAAAGCATTTCTTCCCATATTTATACAGATAGATCTTTCTTTTCTTTTTAAATTTACTTTATTATAATAAAAAGACAAAAAAGAAAGAAAGAAGCATAAAAGGAAAAACAGGAAAAACAAAAAACACAAGCAAAAAGAATAAAACATATAAACAGTTTTACAATATAACATAGCTTGTTGGGTGAGTTTCTATCATTGGCATTCTATTATCTCTCTCTTCTCATCCTCCCCCCCCTTTTTTTTACCACAAAGCTTTTGCCTTCCACGGGTTATAAAAGAGGTTCCATATCAAATAAAAAGTTGATTTTTCTTATCCCTTTAATATCTTATTTAATCTGTTAATTTCTGCACATTCTAATATTTTCTTAAAAATCATATCATCGGTTCGTGGATTTTCAGATTTCCAGAACTGGGCCCAGAATAATCTAGCTGCTGTCAAAAGATGTAGATTTTTCAAAGTTTGGCTTCCCACTACAGGGCAAGGTTTTTGAATGGTTGCATGAGCTGGTACCTACATTGCGGTGAAGGCTTGTAGTGTAATTCCCTTAGGGATTTTAATAACCCCCACCCCACCCCGGGCATTTACATCATTGCATCCTTTTGGCTAATTTTTATTTTGCTGAATGTTTTATTTTATGTGCTGAAATATTCTGGTCTCTACTGTTGGTTTCATCTTCGTTTCTTCAGCCATTATTTTATTGTATTACTATTGTACTTTGAAGCTTTTTTGTTTGTTTGCTTGTTGTTTTATGGAAACTAAGTGGGTCCATTTACTTTCCAGGATAAAGTGCCTTGAGAAATCTATACCAGGAGAAATATGGTCACTTGGTGTTTTAAAATGCCAATTTGTCCATCCATCAGCTGGCCATTTAATCACTGTATATTTATCTAAAATTCAGCTGCTGTCTAAAGAATATCGGCATAGGGGCAATGCTACGAAAGAATTGTAAACTTTCAAAAGAGACATTCCACTGTATGATGACTCTTTCTGATACATTTTCATAAGGAATAAGGCATTTACAGGCATGAACGATGCCAGATGAATCAATAAACAGTAAGGAAGCAACAGTGGACTGGAAAGGATGTGAAGGCCATCAAAGAATCTAGGGCAAACACTAACCAAAATGGACTCGCTTACTTTCCAAAAATAACTATATGCAACCCACCTAGAATTGAAAATCAGTCTAGGCCAGGTGTCTTCACAGGTATTCCCATAAGAACATAAGAAGAGCCATGCTGGATCGGGCCAAAGGCCCATCTAGTCCAGCTTCTTGTATCTCACAGTGGCCCCACCAAATGCCTATGGGAGCGCAGGAGACTAGATATCTGTCTCCTGCAACCAGTCCCCTGCATCTGGCCCTTGAAGTACCCTGGTTTTAAGCCTGGAGATTACACAGCCCCATCATGGTTTGTAACCTGTGATGGACTTCTTCTCCAAGAATCTGTCCAATCCCTTTTTGAAGGCATCCAGGCTAGATGTCATGACCACATCCAATGGCAGGGACTTCCACAGACTAACAACTCGCTGGGTAAAAAAAAAAAATTCTTTTGTCTGTTCTCTCTCTCCCAAACCACAGTTTCAGTGGATGTCCCCTAGTTTTGGTATTTTGTGAGAGGGAGAAGAGTGTCCCTCTATCCACTTGACTCATGCCCTGCATTATTTTGTAGGTCTCAATCATATCCCCCCTCAGGCACCTTTTTCCAGACTAAAGATCCCCAAATGTTTTAGCCTTTCCTCATAAGGGAGGTCCCCCAGCCCAGTAATCATTTTAGTTGCTCTCTTCTGCACCTTTTCCAGTTCCATTATGTCTTTTTTGAGATGTGGTGACCAGAATTGTACACAATACTCCAGGTCCGGCCTTACTATCGTTTTGTACAATGGCATTATAATGTTGGCTGTTTCATTTTCAATCCCCTTTTTGATAATCCCTAACATGGAATTGGCCTTCTTCACCGCTGCCATACATTGGGTAGACTGATCTATGCGGTGCTCAGCAAAAAAAATGTGATATAATAGATCCTTTGTGTGTGCCTGCAAAGAAATCTGAATCTAAATTGTTTTTAAAAGTGTCACCAAAATTTCTTCAAAAACACGGAAACTTTTAGAACACACCCTTTTTACCAGCATACTTAGACCATTTGTTTGGACCCTTTATTGAGCTTTGATGAAAACTGACAGAGACCAGCACTTAGAAAAACAATATAGTCGAATTCGGCAGTTGACAAAAGACTAAGGGTACAATTCTCTTTGCAAAAACATTTACTTAGAAACAAATGCAAAGCACGGGTTCTTTTTACATAAACTTTTCGAATCAATTTAATGAAAAAAATCCTTTGTACAGGAGAAACATATTTAAAGCATCATGAAAAGGCTGCCAGAGCTGTGTTGGTTTACAGGAAAGAAATTTGTTTCTCTTTTAGAAAAAGCACCTGCAGCTACCGCTCACATGGGGTCATTCGTTGCACTCTTATCTGCCAAGAGTTGTGACACTGGAGAAATTAAGACAAACTTTGGTCTATAAGTTCATGTCTGCAATCTCTATCCTTCACCTGAAGATTGATGATCCTTCCAAGGAAGAAAACAAAGTATTTTTTCCAGAGTAGCTCTGAAGTAATGGTTAGGGTTTGTAATTGTTCTGCAGAATTGTTTCACTTCCAGAGGCCTGTGTACATCCAGATTTTTATGGCCCTCTTTAGATTTTTAGTGGCCTACTACTTCAAACGGTCAGCGCAGTGTAAATACTTTTCCTTGCTGTTACACTCTACCTGTGTTCGCAGATGTCTGAAGAATCTTTGGAGAAATAATGAACTGAGGGAAAAGAATGACGTGATTTTAAAAACACTGTATATTTTTATTGCATACACCAGCTAAGTGAATCAGCCGCCAACATATAAGAAAATCTGGAACATTAGAAGAATTTAGGGTTGCTTTCAAGATGGCTGTTAACTTGGAAGTCTATAATTCAAACAATGGAAATTAGAAAATAAAAGTTAGGAAATAATGCGGTGAAAGTGCTGACTTATACTTGGTCTGTGCTTTAGGATGGGCCAGGTAACAACTTGCTTTTATAGCAAGGGCTGCATTCCTCAAAACGAATATCTTAAGAGACTTGCATGCTAACACTCACGGTGTGTGTGTGTCTCTTTCTCGTTCGCTGTGTCTTTCCCCATTTTTCCTCAACCCTCTTCTTGCTAGGGGCAGATAGACTGCACTTGTCCACAGTGCGAACCGATCACTCACAGAGGGCAAGGAATCAATGGCGCTCACCCATGCAAATGGAACAAAGACTGTATACTCATCCTGTTCTGGACTTTAGGCTTGCACCTAACTCCTATGTTGATGGTGGTCAAAGACAAACAGAAAAACTGTAGTGTTGGGTCATGGAACAAGGGCATTGTGGGAGAAACATGGAGATGCACTGTAGGGTCGTGAGAAAAAGGAAGACATTGTAACATTGAAAAACTATTCATAGGGAATACCAGTCAAGTCCTAGAGCAGGGTTGGCGAACCTATGGCACGGGTGCCAAAGGTAGCACTCAGAGCCCTTTCTGTGGGCACCCGACATCACCCCTTCACATCCACCTGTATTCAAGTTAAATGGCTGTATTGGCACTTTGCAAAAAATTAGTGGGTTTTGAATAACAGTTTGTGCACTCAGGCTCTAAAAGGTTCGCCATCACTGTCCTAGAGGATGGACTCAGGTAATCAAGCAAGGGACTTTGACCTTCCTGTTGCTACATTATAATGCAATAATTGGCATCCCCACAGAACCCTGAATTCCTCCCTAACGATGGGCTGATGAGCTTTTCTAGTGCCCATCAGGAAATCCTTTCTTATCTCAGAGCATGGGGGAATCTCCTGCACCTTGAAAACTCTATCTCCTCCCTTTGTCTCATTCCTAGTCCTTTCCCCTTCTCCCTTCCTCCCACTACAGAACCAGGCAAGACAACAAAAGGACTTAAATAAAGTTTGTTTCCATTTGTTTCACAAACATTGGACTTGCATCCAGATCTTCCTTGGGGACTGTTGACCAACTGTGGACTTTTTGTTTACCTGAAGCCTCGCACCATTGGACAACTTTGTATTTCCTTGTTTACTTGGACCTATACCATTTGTCCATTTTGTTTACCATTTTGGTTTATTTGTGTCTGTTTCACATGAGTTCATATCATTTGTCCATGTGAAAGTCTGATACCCAACTCATTGGTTAATCTCGTATCTTTTTGTATACCTGAATCTGTACCTTTTGTTTTAGCCTTTTACTGGATGCCTCCTCCTTGTGTCCCACCCCCCTCCCCTTCTGCATCAGAATCTATAAAGCACCGTTGACCCTGTTCCTTGTGGCAGACCTCTGCCTTGCCTCTTGAAGGTGGTGTCTCTGTAGTTCCTTTGATGGATCCATTAAACGAACGCAAGCGGACTCTCTCTGTGTCAAATCTTCATTGGCTGTTTAGATCTGGTGTACATTTCCTGGAGACTAGCTCCAGTGACTCAACAGTAACAGCCTCCATTAAGTTTAAAAGGTGCACTGAAAGATTTTGAACGCTTGATTTGTTCTCTCAGATTACTTTTACTATGGGCACACTCATCTATAATGAGCATTAATTTATATAGGTGCTAATATCCTGCGACTGATGCTTGTTGCACTTTTTATTCTTCCAGGGATGCTTGTTGTCACACTTCCCCTGGCTAGTCAATGTTTACATCACAGTGGTATTTAAAAATTAAAAACCAAAGCAGATATATTATTGACTCTCGAAGACTGTGCAGTTGCATGCTCAGGAATTTACTCATCATACCCATGTATGTTTTTCTATGCTACGACTGAATAAAAGGTGCATATTTTGAAGCCAAGAACGAAGCATTTGGTGTAAGAAAATACATAATATAGACTTAAATATAACTGATAAATCTTTAAGGTGGATGGTGATAAAACGGATGATTATCTCTCTGTGTCTGTGAAAGAGAGTGTGAGGGAGAAACCGAGAGAGTGACTTTGCCAAATAAAAAAATTACCACAGGTATTCAAATTTTCCCATCAGAGGAGATGCAGTTGGAAAATGTCTCCCACGAAAAAAGGAAAAGTCCAAGGGTGGGTTTTGGGGTGCATCAGTCTCTTTGACTTGGACACACAGTATCTCTTCTGCTCACTGCGATCCCTGTTGCTGTTGTGGCTGTTGCGAACGCCTCTCTTCCAACATCCGGCACACCCACATGGAGACAACCTCAGCATTCCCATCATCATACTGGATGATGAAGAGGTGGCCCTGAAAGAAGCAAAGACGAGACTCAGGCATCAGGCTTAAGGCATCTTATGAATAACACAGCCATAATCATACGTTATGTCCCTTATTCTTGCTCCTCAATGTGGGAGTT
>JAHTLZ010000252.1:8407987-8507997 GCA_023846285.1 Phrynocephalus versicolor | reverse complement strand
TATTATTATTATTATTATTATTATTATTATTATTATTATTATTATTAGTAGTAGTAGTAGTAGTAGTAGTAGTAGTAGTAGTAGTAGTAGTAGTAGTAGTACTGCAGAAAGGGTACTGGTGTGTGCATGACATAAGCAGTAACAAAGGGAAACAGAAATATATGAACCAAGTTCAGAACAGCAACATGTTATTTCTGAAAATGTCTTTCTGTAGGAATCCAAAGTTTTTCCAAAGTGACTGTGATAGACAAGTCAGACAGACACACAATTTATCACTATGTGCCATGAACTTGAGTAGCCAAGGTCTACACTGTTATTTTATGCAGCTGATGCACCTGGCTTAAATCTGGAGGAGAGTAATGCCAAAAATCTGGGTAGGTCCCTAAATCTGTCCAAGAACAAATAATATTTTTAAGGGAACAAACTGAAAAGTGTTGATGTTACCTTACCATGTAGTTCTCTAGTCTTTAAGTTCAGAAAGATTTTCTTGGACAGCTGACAATGGCCCACTAAATGGCAGGCTTTCTGTTTTGACCACAGAGATTTGTAATCCCTGACATGATATTTCTGCCTCATATTTACTATTCTAGCTGGATATGGGGGGAAATTGAAAAACAAATCACATTTTCTAATCAATTTGGCTGATGTGTAAACAAAAAAGGTCTATTTGTATTAGATTCATATGAAGCCTCCTGACAAATACAAATTGATGAAGTTTTAGCAATGTTGATTTGTTGATTCGTTGGTCTATAAAATCATCTCCAAGGCACATAGACTCCAAAACTGGAATAAATTGACTCTCCTCTATAATTCCTCCAAGTTTGGTGAACACTGGATTTTTGATGGCTTGAGTTATGCACTCCCAAAGCCCACCCATCCCCAGGAAAGTTCTCCCCAGGCACCTAAAGACTGCAGACTTGCAGAATAATTTCCTACTACTCTCTACTATAATCCTTCCAAGTTTGTTAAAGACTGGATTTCACCAACACAGGTGCTAAAAGCCATTTTCCTAGGGGTTACCACTTTGTAGGTGTCTATTTCAGAAGTCTGAAATCCAATCTTCACCAAACTTGGAAGCTTACTTATTCTCAGCTTCCTTCGGTTTCTCTGGACTGCTGCTATTATACTTAGAAAGGGAACATACAGAAATAATTCCTTGCCTTTTTTGCCAAAAAAACTCTTTTGAACTTGAATCTTTTCAATTTTGCTGTCTCTAGCTTTCTTGGAGCCACGTTCCTGGGAGGGCACACTTTGGGATACATAGCTCCAATATCTGAACCCCAGTCTTCCTGCAAATTTTCAGGCCTCTAGATACTAGGGTGATTTTTATAACATTTTAAAAGGGAGGGAGAGAAAACAATTCACTGGTTTATTACTGGAAATTCATTAATTTGTCGATTTGTCAGCCCCTACAAATCAGGGCATATCACCATTTTCAAAATTTGTCCCCCATATCTAATTCTAAGACTTAATGCATCTGATATCATAGTAATCCTTACAACCACTGTGTAGGGTCACACTGCCATGACACACGACAGCTAAAAAGATTGTATGGGGACCAGAGATCATCTAACACAGAGGAAAGGCGCAAATCTATCCTTGAATGAAATAAGTCTGGTTTGCAACACTGCTCCAACAAGAAAACCACCTGCACTGCTCAGATACTCAAACCTCATTCAGCAGAGTCAAAGGCAACATGTTCTTGACCTTTAAAGAGCAACCCCCACACCATAATATATGCCAAGAGTCATGGGAGCCGCAAGGAGCTGCCTTTTGAAATCATAGATCAGGATATCAATCAAGGAACTGCTTCAAATTCCAAACTTTTTTTTCCAAACAAACAGACCCTGAATTTATGAGATACTCATCCTCTCAACTGCTAGCTTCCAATGCTTTAATAACTGTGGACTGGTGATTTCCATTTTGTTGAAGGAAGTTAAAACCAGGGACAAAGCGGTAAAGTTTTGTTTAAAGAGCTATATTTAATTTAAAAATTAGGGAGTGCAGCAAGCTGAAAGAAACATTAAATTCCTGTCAAGCCCATTTAAACATGGGGGCCCTTCATAGCCAATTAGTTGCTCCATGCGAATGCAGGATCAACTTAGGCATGGTTATTGTAAGAAGAGAGCAAGCCCGCGGAGAGACACACTGTGGATAGCAAAAAATGAACTAAAATCAGGAGTACAGTATATGAAATATAAACCCTCCCAGTTTATCACAATGGAAAAGGCAAAGTGTAAATGAGAGGGGGGGGAATCCATTCCTTATCACCCTCAAATCAATCCCTCCAAATGATTTGGAGCACCTGCTTTCTTTGGATTTTGTTTAATGTGGCAGATTCTGTCTTAATTGTGGCTATTTATCTCCCTCTGTCCCTGGGGCCCTTATCTCCCAATAACTAATACTTAACACTCATTCCACATCTAAAACTACTTCAAATCCTCAACAGGTTTCAGAGGCTCTTAAAATGATTGAAACGGCAGAGACAGGAGACGGAGCTGCTTTGTGAGAGGAGCATTCTCTTATCGACAACCAGCTGGGTCCAATCATCACCAGGGAGTGCGACAACAAAGATGCTAAAAGGCTCTTTCACAATTGCAATTGTGCCACTGGGAATTCAGAGGATAAAAAAAACACACACAAGAGCTTTGATGGAGAAAGAGGGAGAAATCCAAAGAAGAGGGCTGTTTCAGTCTAGGTAAAGAAAGTTACTGTCATAATGCAATTCTGTTAATCACCATGAAAATCCGATTGAAGAGCATTCCGTCTAGATAATTTTAAACAGAAATACTTAAAGATATCGTTTCATCAACTGAACAAAATGGAAAGTGCTTCTGAGTTAATAAAAAAGGAGTGAGATGTCTGTAAGGCCATCGAGTCCAATCCCCTGCTTAATGGAGGAATCCAAATCAAAGCAGATGGTTGTTTTGAAGGTTTTCAGTGCTGGAGTGCTCACCACCTTCTAAGGTAACTGGCTCCGTTGTTATACTGCTCTAACTCATAGGAGGTTATTCCTCATAATCAGCCTAAATCTGGCTTTCTATAGCTTCTGTCCATTATCACACGTGTCCTGGGATGATCAAAAACAGACCCTGCCCCTCCTCTCTTATGATTCTCCACTCACGCTCCTTTTCTCAAGGTTAAATATGCCCAATTCTTTCTCTTATTCCTCATCATAGGACTTGGTTTCCAGCCCCTTGATCATCTAACTAACTTGTTCCAATTTGTCAGCATCTGTCTTGAAGTGCAATGTCTAGAAGTCCCTTTCATCGTGGTTCGGGGTCCTGCTTGGTACCAGTACGAAGTAATCTTACCGCACGTCCATTGCATGACGACGGGAGTTCATCCCGACCACACCTCCCGAACTGCGATTTAAGCGGGATGAGCGATTCCCCTCCATGGCCTCAGAAATCTGCTCGTCTCACTTCTCGTTCCGAGATGAGAGCCCGTGAAGTAAGCCTCGTCGCGGAACGAGTGCCGATTGTAGCTCATTGCCATCTAGTGGCAAGAGTGCAAAGTGACATTCGCCAATAAATTCCCTATGGAGTTAGCAATGCAGTGCTGAGATCTTAAAAGACAAATGCCTCAAAGCTTGCCCCGTAACGCATTGAAGGCAAGGCTTCGGAGAATCAAAACATCGAAAAACGGAAGGTCAGACCGAAAAAAAGAGAACGAAGGCATAGAATTTCACATCTCATCACGGAACGAGGACGTGCGGTAACAGTCATTCCAGTATCCTCAATCACGCCCATGGCTACACGGGAACAGGGACAGAAGCGGGAGAAGACCACATGATCGCGGCCGACGTCAACACAAAACAAACTTCCTCCCGGAACGAGAATGGACGTGAAGTAACCGTCTTAGTCATGTAAAGAAGAAAGTAGAGCCTGTTTGAATTCCATAAAACATATCAGGACATAATAAAATCATGTGGTCTGAAAACTAGGTAAATAATCATCACCCCTTCACCACTGTCCTTGACAGCTTGTATGAGGTGTTTGTGCTGATAAGCTGTGTGTAGTTTTTGCCAACAGTGATGCTGTGCGTTATGGCCAAACAACTTCATTATGGTCTCATCTGTCCAAAGAACATTGCTCCAGAAGTCTTGGGGTTTCTCCAGATGCAACTCTGCAAACCTAAGCCATGTTCTTTTGAGAAAGAAGAGGCTTTCTCCTGGCAGTCCTTCCAAACCCACAATACTTGTTTGGTATTTTTAAAACTGTACTGGACTTTAATATTTAACATGCTAACCAAGACCTGTAAAGTCTGAGATGCAATTCTTTTTCTTTCTTTCTTTCTTTCTTTCTTTCTTTCTTTCTTTCTTTCTTTCTTTCTTTCTTTCTTTCTTTCTTTCTTTCTTTCTTGCATTGCGTGATCTGACCTTAGAATGAATTTGCTTGGATGTCCACACCTGGGAACACTGGCAAATGTCTTCAGTATTTTCCACTTCTGATTAATCTTCCTCAGCGTAGAATGCTGGGTTTAACTTGTCTGGAAATGGCCTTATAGCCCTTCCCAGATTGATGGGCAGCAACAGCTGCTTCTTTACGATCATTACTAATGTACTTCCTACTTGGCACTGTGTTAACACATACCTGAATACTCCAGACCAGTAAACTGCTAAAGCTTTGGCTTTTATAGAGGTGGTCATGCTTGATGATAATTAGTTACTCAAGAATTTTAAGAGGGTGTATGTTCTTTTTCACATGACTCATGTGTCTCCTATCTTGAAGCTGCATATGTCCTCACACCCTGGTTAAACTCCCCCTGTTAAATTTAATTCCGTTGTTTTCATCCTGGTGCTCAAACCTATTAAGATATTTTTAAATGTTTTACCTGTCTTCCAAAGTATTAGCTATTACTCCCTATTTTGTGTCATCTGCAAATTTGATTAGCATTTTCTGCACCCCCTGATCCAGGTCATTAATAAAAATGTTGGTGAGCAAATGCCATAGCAAAGCAAAGCAAAGTGTTCTGCTTATATACCACCCTATAGTGCTTCAAGAACTCTCTGGGTGGTTTACAATTTAATTATGCAGGCTACACATTGCCCCCCACAAGCAAGCCGGGTACTCATTTTACCAACCTCAGAAGGATAGAAGACTGAGTGAACCATGAGCCAGCTACCTGGGATTGAATCCCAGGTCATGAGTTTTAGCTGTAATACAGGCATTTAACCACCGTGCCATGAGGCTCACTGCTCATGAGCACTGGGCCCAAGACTGAGCCACTTGTTACCTACTCCCAATTTGAAAAAAGACCCATTGATAAACACTGAGTATGAATTTGCAACCAAGTGTGTATCCATCTGACAGTTGTTTTATTGAGACCATACCTAGACATTTTGCTGATGCCGATGTGTTACATCTACAGCATTCCCACTGTCTGCTTTGGGGTAAGACAATCAAATGAGATAAGACTTACCTAGCAGAATTTGTTCTTGACAAATCTATGTTGGCTTTTAGTTATTAATGCATTGTTTTCGAGGTGCTTGGACGGTGACTGCATTATAATCTGATTCAGAATTTTCCCTGAGATTGATGTCCAGCTGATCCATCTGTAGCACCCTGGTTTTTCCTTTTTTATGAGAGCGGCATCCTCCAATTTCAAGAACATTTAAAGAATCAGCTCGAGTGCTAAGGTAATCAGGAGAGGACTTTCTCTCCATCCCGCTACCTTCACAGGTGCCTCTCATAAGAACACATAAAAGGTCCTTCCCAGTCTTTGGAACTCCCTCCCGCTGGAGGCCAGGACTGCCCCATCTCAGGCAAGCTTTCCCTGAATGAGGGACTACCTACTCTATGACTTTTATATGGATTACCATACATGATTGCATTGACTGATTTCATAAGAACACCTGTGATTTCCATGTTAGTTTCCATCCCTCATAATGGAATCTTTTTTCTTTTCATGTGCTCTTTGTAGCTTTAATGTTACCTTTTAATGTTGTAAGATGCTTCTTCTAATTCCCTGTTCTTAACTTGAATATGTCTTAAATGTTCTGGGGTGTATATTATCCCTCATTATTGTAAGCCACCTTGGGTCCTTTTCTAAGGAGAAAGGTGGGGTAAACAATTCAAAGAATAAAAATAAAAATAAAGAAATAAAGAAATAAATAGATGGTGCTTCTGCAAACTCTTCAGCCAGTTACTTCATTATTCTTGGAAGCAGTTAATCCTTAGGGATCTGAACTCGTTTAAAGTAGGTGCTTTCCTATGAACTGAAGGAGTACAGGCTGCTTTTTGCAAGAACACAAAACCAAAATAGGAACTGAGCACTTCTGCCACGTCTGTCATCTGTAATCATTTCCCCATCCCCTTTGTTTAGCTCAGCCAGTGCTTCTTTTGTCATTTTCTATGCATGTACCTGAAGAATGCTTTTGTTTGTTTTTATCCTCTCTTGCTAACTTCAGCTCATTCTCAGTTTTCACCTTGCTGATGCCATCCCTGCCATTCTTTGGTACTTGTCTGTACTCTTCCTTTGCAGCTTTGCCTTCCTTCCACTTCCTATATTGTATGTCCCCTTTTTTGTTTTCAGGTCCTGAGTTGTCTTGTGAAGCCATATTGCTCTTTTTGTGCTGTTCCCACCCCATCTTCTTTTCTTGATGGAATTGTTTGTTTGTTTGTTTGTTTGTTTGTTTGTTTGTTTATATACCACTCCCATTTCCCAAAGAAACTCTGGGCGGTTCACACAAAAAGCTTAAAAACAAACATCAATAAGACCATATAAAATGGTACTGGGCAAGAGGCGAAAACTAGACAACCATCAAAAGGAGAGGAATTTCCATTTCAACAAACTCCTAACAGTTTTGATTCCTTTTTCTTGTTAGGATTTCCTGCCATAGGGTCTTCCTTATCATTATTCTGAGTTTATTCAAAATTTCCAGTTTTGAGGGAGAAACTGAAAGACGAGGAGGCTGTGATAAGAGGTGTTGTACTTTTGCCCTGTTGCAGCCCATTAACTTATTGGACAGGTTGAGATTAAAACTGTTTTTAGAACCTTTAAAAAGATTTGCCAGTGTATGGAGCCCATGAAAGACTGGTTGGTGTCTGGTGTTTATGAGATACCGTGCTCATGTGGTTTGACCTATATTGGACAGATGGGAAGAAGCATTGAAATTTGATGCAAGGAACATCGGTGTTATCTTAAATTGGACCAAGAAGAAATGTCTGCATTAGCAAAACTGGGAAATGGGGCATAGTATCTGTTTCAATGGAACAAAAAGCTGTTTCAACTACAGTCTTGGAATCTGAGACAGATAAGAGAATCTTGAGAGGCAGATTTGGAAGTAACGGGGTGAACTTTGAGGAAGGGCAAAGACTTTGTGACTCTTGACTTCTTATAATTGATCTCATCAATACAGCAGTAAGTTGATTAAGTAATTAGTCCACCTGGTATGTTTTGTGGTGTAATCACATTGAATATATATTACTGTATGCAATGTAGTTAGTATACCATTTTTATCCTGAAGATGGCAGGCCACGTTTTATTGTCGAAAGGTTGATCTTTTATTGTTTTATAAATATTTTACTTGGAAGCAATACCTGTTAGGTTTTTTGGAGGGGGGTCAATTCAGTCTGTTTGACTGGGATTGGTCAACTTTTGGGGCTTCCCTAAAATCCAGCATGCTTGTGAAGCTACATTCTGCTTTTGTTTTCTTTTGAAATTAAAAACGAAAGTAGAAAACGGCCACTTTCCCCAAGATTTTCTCTTGCTGCCACTTCTTCCAGCATGTTAGGATTAAGCCCAGGATAGCTACTCTTCTAGTTTTTTCCTCCACTTTTTTTTTTGGAGACGATTATCAGATCCTTTCCAGTACAATAGGACTCATGTCACCGCCCCAACCTCACTTAGCCCTGCATCTACTTCGTAAAGTCAGTTTCTTTACATTTGTATTGCTCAAGAGAGAGAAAAGAGGCTATGATCACATTTTTGTTTTGTAAAGGGAAAATGTCTGTCCTCCCCCTGTTCCACATTGAACCAACGCAATTTATTCTGTTCCATTTGAAAAATCTATTTTTATCTGTTTAGACACATCATTAAGGGAGTAATACAAATGCTGTTCATTTCAGTGGGGCTTGCGTAGAAGGAGTCTCTTGAGGATTGTGTCCTAGATTAACAACTAAGTACTGGCACAGCTGGTTGCTGTAACACGGCATGGTTTCAGACCAATTCACACGACTATGCCGGGAGTTCTGGGAACATTACCGCATGCCACATAACGAAATGGTGCGTTTGCACAGCCAGACCAGCGTTCAGGCTCCAATGAGATGGGCGGAAAGCCACATGAGGTACCAGAGGTGGCTACTGGGGAAAGGGCCTTCTCAGTGGTAGCACCCCTGCTGTGGAATGCTCTGCTCAAAGAGACTCGGCAGATGCTGACTCTTAGCTTGCTAGCATCTGGTGAAAAACTTTTTCCTTTTTCTCAAACTGGTTTTAATGTCTCTTTTACTTTCCTTTTAGTTTTACTGTTCCTGGGGTTTTTTCCCTTCACTTTTTATTCCGTTTTATTTCTTTATCTGGGATTCTTTTTTGAAATGCAGGACCCATATCTTGGAATAAATAAAAGAGAACTTGTAGTTTTGTTATGTGTTGCCAAACAGCCTGGCTTTGCCTGGAGTAATGAACTAGCTAGACAACCTTTTATTTATGAAAATCTGATTTCACAAACAAGCCAAAAAAGGCAAAGCAAAAAAGTGCTCTGCTTATATACCGCCCCATACCACTTCATGTAGTCTCTGTGCGGTTCACAGTTTTAATTACAGTATGCAGGCTACACATTTTCCCCACAGCAAGCTAGGTACTCATTTTACCAACCTCGGAAGGATGGAAGGCTGAGTCAGCCATGAGCCGGCTACCTGGGACTGAACCCCAAGTCGTGAGCACAGTTTTACCTGCAGTACAGACATTTAACCACTGCACCACGAGGCTCAAAAAGGGGAAAGGATAATTGTTTTTCTATTTCCTGATAGCATTAATATGAACTGATAACATGTTTTAACAGGAGATACTCTATTTGATTTACTGGGCAACAGACACTCTGTAAAAATTCCCCTTTAAAAATAGATGAATTTGCATGTATTTTGCTTGAGGGGGGGAAAAAGCTATTTTTCAGATTCATGAGTTTGATTGTACTTTGCTAGACATAAAGTGGGCTTATAGTTCTAAAACAGCATAGGGCAGGGGTAAAAAAATTGCAGCCCTAAATGTTTCTCAAAATAATATTTTGCTTCTCAAATGGCAAATCAACTCTCCAAAAGCTTTAGGTGGCTGCACTAGGCCATTTAAACACAATTCTGCCCATGCTGGACCTGTTTGAGGGCAGGAAAGTTTTTTTTTTAAATGAAACTCTTTTTGGTAGGATGTGCCTGTCACTATCTAGGGACATTCTACACCTAACAAAATACCTTTTCTGTCCTAAAACAGGCCAGGGGTGGTAGAGTTATATAAAAATAGGAAGAAGAAGAAGAAGAAAAACCTACATGGAAGACTTGCCATTTTTAGTTCACAATTTCCTTCCTGGGTTATGGAACAAGATTCTATCCTGCAAGGAATGAAGGAGAACAAAAATGGTCCCCAAAGGCCCAGAAGGTGTCCAATCCATCGTAGAAAGTGGATACATTCAAAAGCAGGGCAAGATGGCAGAGGGCTCTTTATGAGAGGATCTTTTCTTGCCTCCTGGCAGTTAATAAACTGCCTTGTGAGGCCCAGAAGGCAGGGTCCATTCTATTGTATTTTTTTCTGTCTGGTAATAATAAAGAATCTGAAAAATCATTACTTACCAATGTTGTGTATGTGGCAGATTCAGACTTTAACTATTGCAGCCACACACTTTATACAACTAAAAACTTCCAACGGAAGACAGGGGATACATCTGTCTTCTCCATTGTGGGCCATAAAACCACAAAGAATTCCCAATGGCTCTAAAGGGAGGAACATTTAGCTGGCATGGCATCCCTCAATAGAGCTACAGTGGGGCCTCCTAAGACAAATTTAATGGGTTCCAGGGGTCAATTTGTTTTAGGAAAAATTTGTCTTAAGAGGCATGGTTTCCCAAAGGAATGCACTGAAAACCAATTAATCCGTTCTAGAGGAGCAGATTACATTGGTTTTCAATGCATTTGGAAAGGCTGATGATCCAAGAAGGCCATCACTGGGCTAAGGTGAGACAGGAATGTGAGACAATATCAGCCCAGTCATTAGAGCAAGGGGAATATTGTAGTTCATCCACCCCCACCATATTCAGAAAGAGCTCTTACCAGGATGGACTACAGTATATACAGTAACATCCTTATGTTTGCAATATCATTCTCGACTGGCTGGGATCCTGCAATGAAGATGCCCTCTTTTCCACCACATATCCTGGAGCAGTTGGTGGTTGAGGTGGGCAACACCTTGAAGCAATACAGTGGTACCCCGACTTAAGAGCAGCTCGCCTTAAGAGCAGAAAACTGTTGGCGTTTTAACTGTTGCCTTGCAAATTTTAGATATGGTCTGCTCGACTTACAATTTTTTTCATATTTTTGATTTTTTAACTTTTTTTTTAATTTTTTAGATAGGTACCCTGACTTAAGAGTAGTTCGACTTAAGAGCATGCATTTGGAACGGATTAAATTCGTAAGTTGAGGTACCACTGTATTCTGATCTGTTCTTAACTTTCTAGCTGCAGTATGGACTATACTAGAGAAATCACTGATGGACCAGAACTGCATCTTAAAAAATACAGCCATGCAAAAAGCACGAGAAACAGGGCCATCTTTTTAAACAATTCTCAACAGAAAGCTGGTGCCACTGGGAGACAATTTTCATGTTAGCATGCTTGCTGAAACTCTCTCTGCCACTGAACAGCGAGAACAGATAATAACCATTAGTAAATCAAACTCCTTGGCAATATCCAGCTGTGCCTCACACATTTACATACAGATAGAATGGGTATATGTTTTTAATATGTATGTGATAACACACTTTCCCCACAGCTGAAGTGTGTCGTACAAAAGGAGGAGGCGAACGGAAAGAGCATTGCCATGAGATAATAAAGTGACCCAGATAAAGTATTAGTCAGCAATTGATCTCAAACAGAGGAAAGCTGCCTCTCTTTGACCCGGTTGCTTACTATGCATAGATTCCATTAAATAGAGCTTAGGAATTGAAAGCGTCAAGAAAATGGTGCCATGGAGGCTGAAGATGGACAAAGTCCACATTGAAGAGCACAAATGCATAACCGTGTATCCTATTCCTTGTGACATTAAGCCACACCTGCAGAGAAACACACATGTCCCTCAAAGCAGAGTGACAAAGTACTTTCTGTGGAAGATTATTGTCTGTTGGTAAACGTACTGGGCAAATGAAAAAACAAAAAACAGATCTCTTTTATTTCATCACCTAGCTGTTTAAGAAGGACGCAAGCTTTCCAATTTCACAAACCTCTTCATCAGCCAAGATGACAAATAGTATGGAGAAGTCTCTAATGAGTACAGGAAGACATGGCCTTCAGTACCCGCTAAAATGGGCGCTGCATGGCCTTGGTCCAGTCATGGACTTCCAGCCTAACTGATTTTGCAGAACTACAGCAAATATAAAACAGTAACTGTCATTACTATGAGCAATTTTAGAAGCAGGCTAATAAGATAAAAATTAAAGAGACGGAATGCTTAAGCCTGGGATAGTCCTGCAATGAAAAGGCAGAGTTTTAAATTGGATTTCCACAGGCATTTGGCTCAATGTGGATGGATGATCTCACAGCTCTGTATTGAAACAGAGCTTGGCTTAATACCATCTGGAATCATATTCCTTAAATACTATAGCATAAATCATAGTAGTGAATTGCTGCAACTTAAGGAACTGCTGTTTGTGTTTCCTTAATCATGCCTGAAGTCATGACACGTATGCACATCAAGAAACGTCAACTGCAATTTGCTCCTAAGATTTACGCTGTTGTACTTACACCAGTGTTTGTAAGCAATAGAATTCTGGCCATAGTTTCTTATTGTTTGGATTGGGAAAAACTTATTGCTCCTTATTTAAAGCAATTCCCCGGATGGCCAGAGGCATTTTATACCCACCTCCTGATGTCAGGGCAAAATATATATACTGTAGAATGTCCAACTTCAAATATGCTGTCTAATGTAGCTAAATTCTATGCAGCGGCAATTATAATTTGTGCTCAGAAGGCTTCAATAATTGTTCAAGCACCCACAATTTAGGCTGGCTCAATTTATATGGTATCCCCCCCCCCCCCGTTCTTCCTTGTTTGCTGTAACTGGTACTATTTATATACAGTAATACCTCATAAAACAAATGCCCCTTAAGACAAAAATTCATAAGACAAACGAAATGTCCAGAAACAGGAATACCTCATAAGACGAAGTTTCCTATGGGATGCTTCGCAAGACGAATTGAATGCATTCCTATGGGAAACTGCATTAAACAAAATTTTTCATAGGATGAATTGATCCATAGAACCAATTAAATTTGTCATAAGAGGTACCACTGTATATGTATTTTGGATTTGGTCACTGACTGGATTGAACCAAATGACACACATGTACACATAAAGGCCTAAATCTAACTTCTACTCCGAATATAGTAGATCAACCAAATCATTTGCTGTATCTGAAGCTAACACTCATTGGTAAATCCCATTGAATCTACGGGTAACTGAATTTTGGACAAACAAGAGATAACCCAACTATGTGGTAGTCAGATCTTCCTGTTTGATTGTGCCCCACAGCTCAGTGGTTTAAGTATGGTTGGGAGTTTGATTTCCCATTATGCTTCTTTGACAAGGGTTTGACTCAGTGATCCGCAGGGTCCCTTCCAGTTCTGCAGCTCTACTGTTATTATTATATTATTTTTGCATCGCATATTGGTAGAAATTGTTTCAGTAACTCCGACAGGAGTTGTATTACTAATCTGAAGATCTTGAGATGAGATTATCCTCATTGGAGATGATGATGGCATGGCGGAGATCAATGCAATTCTGGCTAAGAGGTTTTTACAGTTCAGACCCCGACAGTCTGTTATCCCAATTTTTGCTGAAATTTGCCCGTCTTAAAAAAAATAGAAATTGAATTAAATGGTGATTTCTTAGGATAATCAAGTCAAAAGCTAACTTTTCAAATAAAGAAAGAAAAATTGTGGACATAGAATTTTGGGAATTATGGAACACCATTGACAAGACCTGTTCTCTGTTATTTTCCCACACGTCCCTTAAAACTGAACAACTGGCTGCTTTCCTTTCCCTGCTTAAATGTCCAAAAAATTGCAGGGCATTTTCTCCTGCCAGATGCAATATCATGCCCAGAGCATTACTGCAGGGTAGCTTTAACGAAATCCATTATCTTGACCGATGTTGCCCATGTGAGCAGGGTGCCCTGGAACCCCTTGCTCATATGCTGTTTCAGGGTCCACTCCACCTGAACTTCACCACAAAGTGTATTGCCTCAATCTTATTAAAGCTGGATGGGACATGTGATCTGGATGTAGTTCACTTTATATTATCACTGGAGGTGGTAAATAGTTCTGTTGCTGTTTGAACCTTTCTGCCTTTGGGACTCTGTAAATATGGGCATTTAACAAATCTACTTGATTATATTTTACTGATTTTTAGTCCAATAAAGATGTAGTAGTAGTAGTAGTAGTAGTAGTAGTAGTAGTAGTAGCAGCAGTAGTAGCAGCCGCAGCAGCAGCAACAGCAGTTCCAAAATATGATGGATCTAACAAACTTCTAACAATCTGGTTTTTTTGAAATATGATTAATATTTTAGCAATGATTAAAACAGAGGGAAAGGGGTTGGGGGTTGGAGCATAACAGACTTCCTTTTGCTGCCACTGTTTAATTATTCTAAATTGCCTGTCTATTCCCCACATCTTAGAGGGCTAATATCCAGAGCGCCTGAAGCATCTATTTTTATCCTACACCCTTTTCCACAGTGTTTGAATGACTTACAAATGACCCAGAGCTCCTTTTATGGAGAAGGCTTTCAAAAATCTGCCTGACTTCTTAATACTGGTCCCTTCTTTTTCGCTTTTTTTCCTGGTGAACTGAAAATCTACAGTATTAAATGCCAACATGATGCCACTAGCTTAGTTGGCTTTCAAATATTTTAGAGGTTATTAATGAAAGTGGATACATCAACAGCTCAACTACGATACACCTTACAGAAGTCCACCATCTGTGGACATTCAGCTTCCCATTACTTCCATAGCCCCACTGTGAAAATTCACAAGTTGCCATAGATGAAATCAGAATGTGGCGCTAGTTGGAATTTGACTGGATGTTTATCCTGGAGAAGAAAAGAAGAACTTGTCGCACAGCAGGTGGAACAAACTTTTTTTGTGTATCTCTGTATAGGGTAGAAGCCAAAACAATCAAATTACAAATTGCACCCAAAGGGAGATTTCAGCTGAAGAGTACAAAAACATTCTTTACAGCAATAGGTGTTTGATGACCATGAATGGACTGCCTCAGAGGGTGGCAGACAAGGTTTTTACACATATATTTTACCGCCACAAGTGGCTTTAATTACAAGCTTGCTGCAACATTAGGGGTTTGGCCTTGAAAATCCTTGGGATCCTCCCAACTCAACAGTTCCATGACTCGAGGTTCCAGTATGGTTCCTCTTATGTTACTTTCTGGTTCCATGGACCTAATCATGCAGCTGCTGATGTCATTGCACTCTGCAGAACTCCTGGGGGCCTGAGATGCCATCAAAAACGTCCACTTTGCAGAGAGGTTTCTAGGTATGTGGGTCTTTATTTTATTTTTATAGGCAGCTCAAGGTTGAGTTAACAGTAAATAGAGCTAGTTGAACTCATAAAGATGGCAAAAAAACTTTTGTACCACAAGGCCAACTCAAAACGCCTCCCAAAGGCCACGGCGGGCTTGTGGGGGAGAGGAGGAGATGGTGAGTGCAGGGAGCATAAATTACAGGTGCATGCAATTTTAGTTTCTGATTATAAACAAGCTAGGGCAAAATCTACCAGGAAGGCTGCCACAACGGGACAAGCCCCACTAAAATAAACAGGACAGTGGAACAGCAGCCTGAAGTAATACAAACAACCGTATCTTCCTTTCCCTTCGGTGTTTGATTAGACCAGGCCTGCCCAAAGTCTGGCCTGGGGGCCAAATCTGGCCCATCAGGCCATTCTGAGTGGCCCGCGGCTGGCTGGCCTGCCCCTCCCTCCCCCTCCTTCACCCCATGTTTTTTTTTTAATCTTCCGCCAACACTGACATCGCCGGGAAGCTTGAGGGGCTGGGCGGGTGCAAGGTTGCACAGATCACCTCTTCCAAGGGGCAACCTGTGGCCACGGCTCCCTGTGCTTCCTTTGGTCCCCACCTTCCTTCTTTCCTCCCTTCCTTGTTCCCCACCTCCCTCCCTCCCTCGATCCCCGCCTTCCTTCCTGCGAGTGGGGTTGCAAGGGGCCAGTGGGTTGGGCTTGCAGTGGGGTGGCAGGGTCAGGGAGCAACCGGCCCCTGACACATTCTCAGCCACCAAATCTGGCCCTCCTTACAAAAAGTTTGGGCACCCCTGGATTACACAATCAAGTACAGTCTCTTCCACACACACCCTCACCGTCTCTGATCTGATCTGGTTTCTGACTAATGCACACAAGATTAGAAAAAAGCAGCATGGACAATGGAACTAAACCTTGCCACAAACCCCAATGCCAACTCTGCCCACACATCTACTCTGGCAACACAATCACAGCACCCAACAGTGTCAAATACAGCATTGATCAGAATTTCCTCCACGGTCAGGTGTTCCTTCCAGGTTTGTGGGGGTGGAGGGGCTGTACTCACTGGGTAAGCAGTTGCATCACAAGCTCATTTTCAGTTAAGGAAAAACGCCGTGGGGGAAATGATCTAAATCTTAAGAAAACTCCACTACCCCTATTCTCTTTCTGAGGCCTTTTAAAAAAATTATGAAAAAAGGACAGATACTGTCTTGTGAAAGGAATATAGCATTTCAGAGCAGGTAGTTGGAAAGATATATAACTCTGTGTCACTGTTCCTATAGGCACTCACCCCTTGGCCTCTGTTTTTATGACTTTACACCCTGGAGTGGTGTTACAGCTACTGAACATGTACATATATACTGAGGGTTGGAACTGCGATTTGCAGATGTTTTATTTATAAGTGGCAGGCCTATTGTATCACGAAAAACATGCAGTTACAAAGAGATACAGGTTTTATGAAACCCCATTCTGTTGGTTTAATAGTCAAGCTACCCAGCCATAGAATAATAATGCGTAAGGTAACGGCATCTTCATTTCTAGAACCTGTTCCAAGTTCTCTCAGATGTGACTAAGTGTAGGAACCTCCCAAGCATCAAAAGTTAATAAAAAAAAAGTGGCAAATTAAAGTCAGTCTCAGCCATCGCTACCAAGAAATAGAATGGACGGTGTGGAGAAAAGGTTCCATCTCAATAAGGCAATTTGCTTAAATGATATCTTTAACATCAACACAAATTACTTGCAGTTAAATAAGACAGCACCGTCAAATATCAACAAACGTGATGCACACCCAGAGGAGTTATAGGGAGGAAAGACAGAGTGTGACTGGATCAGCCCTGGGGAGTTTTGGACATTTCATCTTTTTAAAATGTATGCTGCTATACCACCAATGATCTGAACATCCATTTAAATTCCAAACTAGTTTGAGACATGCACATACTAGTTATGCAATGCTATGGATTTTACTCAGGACACTTTAACTCTGAGAGTGGGTTATCTTACTCTTCTGTTACACTTTCTTCACTGAGTATCACTCACCCTTCACCTACCAAAGAACATCTATTACTGTGAATTTTCATTGAAGCATAAATTAAAAACATGAAATATTACTATGCGTCTTAATTTTATGTTATTATTAATTATTATTTTATTTTATTATTTTATTAATGGCCTATAAAGGCATTACCTATAGCCGAGTCTTACTATGTGCTAGTAGCATAGACAAGAAAAACAGCAATTTGATGGGGAACGAAAAAAATTCTTTGGAACTTGAGCAAAACAGAACTCAGTGAAACCCAAATTCAACTTTTCAGTAAGAATACAAACTTGTGCATACCGTAAATACAGACACCAAGTTGCTGTAGGATTCAGTAAAACTTGCAAAACAGGATAAATCAGTAAACTAAAGAAGTCACCCATATTAGTTCCTTAATTCAACAACTAAGATGTCAGAAAGGCTTTGGCTGAAACATACCTCATATTCTCTGTCATGATATTAATCTATTCTACTAATGATTCGCTATTACATATTTCATTTTATTTTTTGTCTGTAACCCATCTTGCTCCTGATGATATACAGTGGTACCCCGACTTAAGAGCAGCTCGGCTTAAGAGCAACTTGACTTAAGAGCAGAAAACAGTTGGCATTTTAACTGCTGCTTTACAAATTTTAGATATGGTCTGCTCGACTTACAATTTTTTTCATTTAAAATTTTTTTTAAACTTATTTTTAAATTTTTTTAGATAGATGCCCTGACTTAAGAGTAGTTCAACTTAAGAGCATGCCTTTGGAATGGATTAAATTCATAAGTCGCGGTACTGCTGCATATTGTTTATTAAGTTATGCTTTTACTTATTTGTTGCTTATCTGTTGTATTGTATTGTATTGTTTGTGGATGTGATTTCTGTTCAGTTTTGTAAACCACCTACAGTAGCCGTGTAGCTAGATGGAGCAGCATATAAATTTAATAAATAAATAAATGATATCTTAAAAAACCGAGATAGTAATAACAACAATGGGAAAAATAAATGTCTTTGTACTCAATCCAAAAAACAAGGCTAGGTCATGACTTTGTTGGACCACGAAAATGAGGGAAATAGTCAAGCTTTTCAATCCCCAAATATCTGTGCTGCTTTGCCCGAGGTAGACCTAGATACAGTACCTAAAGCTGATGCAACAAGCTTGGACTTTCCATCTTGGGACATGGTTTTTGAATGTTAATGAAACTAAGAGGAAAGTTTATGCAGATTTTTACCAACGTCTGCTGGCTGTCAAAGCTGGAAGCAAGATTTAGATTTAATGTCAGTTAACTTATGGAGGAAAAAACAATCAACAAATTGTGCAATAAATTGTGTAAATCTTTTTTGTTAGTCTTTTAATGAGGAAACAATAGCTGCACTCACCATTAACTCTTCAGGGGCAGGCCGTTCTTTTGGTTGCTTTCTCATACTGTCCATCGAAGTAAAAGAAAAAGAAACATATTCTGTATTAAGCAGCCACAGGCACTCTCTTTATTACAATACTTTAGATTTTTTAAAGACTCCAGCTGTGGTCCAGTTAATAATGCAAAACAATGCAAAATTGCCTTATATATGAAACTTGGAATATGTTCTAAAAAAAGACAATTAGCACATTTCTTCAGCTTGGAAATTGAACTAAGGCAACCAACCACCTTATCTTCCACTTTGGTTCCGGTTGGGCTATTCCTCACGTTGCATATATGGGGATTCACTTAATCTCTAAAGTATAGACATAAAACACAGGAAATGTGAATGTGACAACTGGGTCATACAGTGACTTACTAGCACCTGCATAATTGTGAATGCCTCGTGAAATGTATGTATGTATGTATGTATGTATGTATGTATGTATGTATGTATGTATGTATGTATGTATGTATGTATGTATGTATGTATGTGTTTGTGTGTTTGTGTGTTTGTGTGTTTGTTTGTTTTTGTACTTGTTAACCGCCTGACTTTCCCTAGGGAACTCTGGGTGGTGTACAACAAATAGGAAACACAACAAACCCAAACTCATCCCCTATCACGAACAAAACAAATATAAAACTAAAAACAATAACAAAAATAATATGTCAACAAAGAATCCAGCAAGGAGAAGGGCAGGGACAAATTAATACAACCGACAACTCATGGTCGTCCGCTCAGCCATCACCAAAGTTTTCTACAAAAAGCCAGGTCTTTAAAGCTTTTCTAAAGTAGCTTACAAGGCACTTAGTATTGTTTCCCTAGAGGAGGCATGACAGTGTGACTCAGACAATTGTGAATTAAATCCAGTGAGTGAAGCTGAGGTGGACGCAAACTTTGAATTCTTGTCTTACCACTCACACTATTAAGCATAAGGGTACAGTCTTATGAAAGGCAAATAAAACCAGCAGCAGACCCTGACAAATGAACTGGACAGCCCACCTGGCACAAATCAAGAACCTGGCCTTAGAAAGACCTATAGCACCATTAAAGGTGTACAGGGAAACCAGCCTGTTCCTACTGACCATCCATGAGGTGCTGCTGTGGTACAGTTTCTGTTCATTTCAGTGAGACTTGTGTAAGTCTCGCTGAAATGAGACAGGTCCTACTAAACCTATAGGAAAGACGGGAAGCAGCAACAGCAGGGACACCCAACAAATCAGCAGCAGGGACACCCCTTGTAATCTAAAACCATGCACCGTCTAACTGAGGGTTGCATTTTTGCAAGCCATTCATGCCACTTTGACAACACTCTTCATCTGACATTCCAGAGCAGCTATTGTCTGCCATCATTTATGCCTGAATCTAACATCTCTGGACTTTTCTACCAAGGCTAGCCCTCCTCCTGCCTCACTTAAAAATAAAATAAAAACGATGTGTTCTCATATTAATCTTTGGACACAGGTGGAATGGTATAGCCTTTAGTTTGCCAGAGCATGATAGGTCATAATCAATTATGGCTCCAGTGCAAAAGCCTAATCAACCCGAAACAGGATTACTCTTACAATAAACATAAGCTTTCTCCTTATTATTTCAATTAACTGCAAACCTGCTTGGTAAATTCTTCATTTAGCCCAGGTCCCCTTTGGGACATTCTAGGGGTGGTGTCCTTAGATCAGTTTGAGTTGATACCATCTGAATGTATCCAAATGCATATCCCTCTCAGGGACTGATCCTTAACCACTTCCTTGGTAATCAATGCTATTCATGTTAACCTGATTTTATTTTCAAAGGAAAAGGGAATTAGATCAGCCCTATTTGTTAGCACCCACATATTTTAGCACAGGAATTCCAGCCAACATTGCAATTGGATGCTCCAACTCTGTGTCCTTCGCTGTCTTCTGCTGTTAAGGCAATATTTCTCAGGGTATTTGTACACGACCTCTAAACTCCGCCACAAATGGCTGCCAGCTCCGGAGCTTACAATTGTTTCCCCACCAGCTCCGGAGTTTGCAGAAAATTAAGTGCGACCACGCCCACCTAAGCGCGTCCCAGCGCACTTTTCATGTACCTGCTCTCGGAGGGTGAAAATCCCCAGATCCGGATGTAACCTAGCGTGCTGGGCTCTCCTCGCTTCTGTTTGTTGTTGTTGTTTTGCCTCCCCCCCCTTTAAGAGAAGGAATCAGGACGACGACGGGGCTCCGGGCGGCTTCGGAGGTGAGCAAGCATTTTTTCCTCTCTTTTTTTCTCCCTCCCCTCACGCAGACAGGAGCAAGGAAGTGCGGAGGGGTGGGGACGCAGGAAGAGCAACGAATCCCCAAGATCTCTAGTCCGAATTTAAGTGGCCAGCGGATCTTAGGGGTCGTGTGAAAAGGCCCTCAGTCTTAACGTCTGTTTCCCAAACAATATGGATGAGATTTCCAGTCTGTTGCAAAGTGACAAAACCAACTTCTATTCTATTTCTATTCTAACACAGGTGTTTTTGTCCCCTCCCCTCTTTTTTAAACAACTTCTGCTAAATTATGATCATGAGGAGACTTTGAACAGGAAGTTCATTTTAACTGGGGGAAGGGGAAGAGAGAGAAAAAAACATTATCCACAAAATCTTTCGCATTTGGATCATGTTCTCTCTCTTTCATCCTTTATCACTGAAATCTGAACTTATTCGCTTCCCTATAAATAAGGCATTAAAAACCACATCTTCATTATAATAGGATGTACTTAGATCTTTAATGTTTTTTTATATTCCGGAGATTACTTTTTAGCACCAGATTCATTTTTAAAAAAACTCCCCTAGTTAATTTAAGAGGCCTTAAGGGAAAAAAATGTCCAATGGTGTGGTTTAAAATAAATATGAACAAAAATATTCTTCCAAAGAACGCCATTAAATCAGTTCTAAATAAAAGGCCCACAGATTAATCAACTGTGTTATTCAGCCCATTTTTTCTAAAAAAAGGGCTGAATAACACAGTTGATTAATCTGTTCTTTTACATATGATTATGTGTCACCTTTTTACTATACGGAATTTGAACTGAAACAGACACATAGCCCCAGTTCCTTGAGAAAACGTCCAGATACTCAATCGTTTATTTAAAAAGAGCAGAGATTTTTTTAAAAAATCCCCCCTTCTGAAGTACTTTTATGACCCTTTGTGTAAATAACGCTTACATAATTTAAACGGTTTGCTCAGCTTTGCTGGCCCAGCTGCCCAAGGCTTGCCAAGTCCCTGGCGTCTCTGGGAGGCTGCAGAGGAAGCCATAAGGTCCTCTGGTACTGTGGAGTTAATGGCATGTATCATTTACATTGAGGGCGCAACACATTTGCAAACGAAGCTTACCATTGAGTGATGAAGTGTACAAACGGCTCCGAGAACTCCCCAACTGGAAGGACAGGCGATTCCTGCGATTGAGTTTGGTTTGGGCAGATGGGGGGGGGGGAGAGAAAAAGAGCCAGAAAGTGTGAATCTAGTTTCTTAATCGTATCGCTGGTTGCAGATGGAAAACAAGAAAGGAAATTTTTCTTTTTTCTTTTTAAACACACAGACTGTGGTTATGTGCACGAGAAATGAAAAGGAATAACAGATGTTTAAAATGCTGCGTTTAGAAACAATGAATATTATACAATGGCTAAAACATGTGGAAATAAGACCAAAGGGAGGTAAAAAAGGGACAATGATAGCCACAGGGCAGAAAAGAAGGTAGGGAAAGTGTAAATGAGAAATTAATGATTATTTAAGTAACATCCAAATGGTCTTGTAATTAACAAAGAGCCGGGAAATTATTCTTGTGTTGACCTTTGCTTCTTGCATCATAGCTGCCATTTATTTACACTTAGCAATCCCCAAATCTTGTTAGATTTAAACAGGAGAGGCCAGAACACTGTCAAAACTTGAAAACAAAAAATAGCAAGTTGTGCCAATTAACAACAAATCAATCTAAACAAAAAAAGGACACATACAGAAATGAATCAACGCACTGCATTATTTCAGGTGGAGATGTTTCAAAACTAAAACAGGGATTTACAAATTGAAGAGGTTTTGCTGTCTCCTCCACTCCCTCCCCAGAATGACAAAGAGACTTGCCAGTGTTTATAGTGTAACAGCTCAGGATGTAATGAAATTGCACTGCGGAGTACTTTAACAGTCATCTCATTAGACCTACAGTTGGAACAAGAGAGCCACATAAAACAGGAATCAGCTGCAAAATGACTCTGTTCTCATCTATTCTCATTTGCTATTAAAAATACCTTTCGGCAGCTTTTGCCACTGTTTCTCCCCCTCCACCTCATCCCTGAGTGCTTTGCAAAGTATGATGCATGCACCTATTTAAATTAACAAAGGAATGACTTATTTTAATCTCGACGTGCTTTGGAGTGTTTTGGCCATTTGCAAGCATCATATATCATCACATACAACCTTCCACTGCTGCAGGCAAGAAACTCAGAATGTGCAGCACTTGGTGAGAGACTAACAATTTCTCTTGCACACAACTGTGTCAAATGCATGTGTGGGGTTCATTATGGAGGGTTGCAGGGGAAATAACTTTGATATGATGGGGAGAAGAGGAAAAATTAAAGAAGTAGAGAGTGGATGGTGATAAAAGCACCTCCACAATACATGTGTGCTTGTCATTACCATTGGAGGCAGGGAGATGCGACCACCAAGCTGATGACATGATTAGTAAATATACATATAATTGCTATGGCCAATTATCAGAAAAACAAGACTGGTAATTACAAGACAGAAAATTAATTAGAAGTCTTATTAAGGCTTTGTTTCCAAATCAAACAATTGGAAACTGCAAGAAAGCACAATTAAAAGTAAATGAAGAGTAAAAGGCAACCGTATTACAAGTACTGCCTTTTGACACACATTTTTGCGGATCTACCTTCTCAATATGCCATGTGGGAAGAATTGCCCTGAACTTGGCAACAGAGCAAGCAGGTTAATATTTATCTCCTCTATTTCCTAAAAATAAGAGAAGGTTTCAAAAGAGTAATATGCAAAAGTGCCACCACTTATTCAAGAACGAATATTGGTCCTTACTGCGGGACAAGCATTTAGTGGAGTATTGTGGCCTTTGGCTAGATGGGCAGTATATAAATAAATAAATAAATAAATAAATAAATAAATAAATAAATAAATACTGTAGATCAGAGGTTCCCACCTAAAGCCCAACCAGCACAACTAGGGATGAACTGTAGTCCAAGATATTTTGGGTTGCCAATATTGGAAACCATTGCTTCAGACCAATGTCACCATCCTCCCAGTGCAGACAGGGGGCTATGAAGTCTTGTGTTCTCACCAGAACTTGTGAGAGTCATGCGAGAGTTACCAACCCTCCTCTGGCCAAATGAAGCCAACAGGATAATGTAATTTATTTATTTAATTTAATTTTTTTTACACTGTCCATCTAGTGGCCTGGTCACTATTCTGAGTGGCTTATAGTATGAACATAAACAGTGAAAGCTAAGATTCAATAATAACTATTTGGGGAACGGTTTTGTTCGGTATTTCTCTAGGCAATTATCTGTACACATAGAAGAGATTCTCCCAGAAAAAGAGAGCTTCCAGTCTCTAGCATTGTGGGATCATAACCCATGATTATGACGCTTTTGACATAGCAACTGGTGGGTATAAAAGTTTTGAGAACTGCTGAACTAGGTCCCTAAGCAACTCAAAGATCTGAACTTGCCAACTGAAGCTATCTCAAGTAGAGGCAACAATGGCTTGACTAAGACCATTCAGGGAAGAACTGGAATTTCTCAGCATAGACTCCTTGCAAACCTGCAAGAATTGCAAAACTGATGACTATTTTTAAAAAATGTCTGAAAGCCTGCAGCGAAACTTATACCTGTGGATGATATCACGAGCAGGGACAAGGACTTGTGTAATTAAAACCTTCAATCCCACAGCTCTTGAGCAATTCCTTTCATTGTGTGGAACCTGTGGGAGCCATGGGACAGGTGGAAGAAGTTTTTAATGACTGAAAACTGGACTTGATGGCCTCGTAGCCCCCTTTCAACTTCACGAGCCTTTGATTCCATGGATGTATTTGCTTCTTTTCTTTCAAATCCAAGAGGACTGGCCACAGGGGCTTCCTTCGATAGGGTGAAAGGAAGAGAGAGAGAGAAACAAATTGCCAGGTTTTTTTTTTAAATGCTTGTGTTACAAATCCACAGAAGGGCAATTCGAGGGGGGGCACAGTTTGAGTGATGCCTCTGTCTTGTGAATAATGAACAGTTCAGGAAGGTCAACCCATTACAACAGAAACTGTTTAATTATTAATTATGCACAATCTATGAGTGAAAGGACAAGTTCAGAATGTTTAATAAGTGGGGGAAACCCCCACCAGACCCTGGTTTGGCATTTTGCTATGAGCACCCATCAGCAAGGTGCACAAGCAGAACAAGCAAAGCACAGTGGCAGGGTGGTATTGCTGAACTTTATACTTCCTTCCTAATATTTAATTTGTGCTAGTGGCAGTTGTCTACATAGAGGCACAGCTAGATGGAACAGAGTCGTCAGAATATGTCTATTCTAGTGGTTTCCAAGGGCGGCAAGATTTTTAGAGACGTTATGGGAGCACTGTAACAGCTCTCCATTGTCCCAGAAAGATTCCTCCATAAGTCCTGTGATTGGCTTCATTCCCATTTTTAATCCTAAACAGCTGATTTGCAGGTTACCCACGTCTGTGGCTTTGTTCTACACTATCTCCTTCATTCCCCAAATACTCAGCTGATGCAAATACAGCCAAAAACGGCACAAGCATATACAAGGAAGTGGCATCAGTAAACTTTGGGAAAAAGTGAAGTAGTGGGGAATGGGGGAGAAACTCATCCAATGAAAACTGCACATCGACACAAACGTTCCGAAGACTCATATAAGGCCAGCAAAGTCTGATCCATGATCAGCATATTCAAACACTTGAGTGTTTTTCTTCAGCTGGACAGGCTGTCCAGAATATGTATCTGACCCATTCTGCACCTCCAAAGGGTTTATTTATTTATTTTATCTTAGAGTATTTTTACCCCACTTTTCTCCTTGGAAAAACGACCCAAGGCAGCTTACAGAATGAGGGATAATCTACAGTCCAGTACAATTAAGACATGTTCAAGTATTGAGAACAAGGAATTGAGGGACACCTTACAGCATTAATAGACAACATTACATTAAAGCTACAAGAGAACGTGAACAGTTAAAGAGGAGTAAAGTTCCATGTAAAGTTATGAGTGATGGAAACTTATATTGAAAACATAGCATCAATATAAACCCATAAGGTTATAAGTAGTTATAAACACAAAATCTATGTGATCCTGTAGATTCATATAAAAGACACATAAAATCTTTCTGTTCTCGGTTGGAGATTCCCCAAAACCTCCTCATTTGAGGAAAGAAGGTTGTGCCTATGATACAGGAATTGTTTCCTTAGTGTTCTTTGAAATTTTTGTTGAGTATCACATGACCACACAATAAATCAGCAAGTTTCTTTTTGCACCCAGTATTCACTTGCTCACTGTATGTCTCAAGCGTTGGTCTGGGCCAGGAGATATCTTAGGATGTCTCACAATACCTTTTCCTCTGTTGCAGTTATTTCTAGAAGCTATTGAACATAAAGCAATGTGCTTAAAGGCTGCCAAGGAACTGCAATAGGAAATATCAGTTGAAGGCCTGAATGTCAAATCCTAATCAACATGGATTTAGAAGGAGCGATGACCAGCCATTGTAAAAAGGGTGCTAGCCCATTGGGGTGTTTAGGCTCTGACTCACAACTGGACTCATAGTAGGCCTCCAGCGAAGAGTGTTTCAAACAAAGGGCATTCAAAGCTTATTCCCACTTCTAGCTACAGCCACATGTTGAGTTATAACAGAGATGTGCAAAGTGTGTGAAAAGTTCTACACTACCCATTTACCCAATTCCTTGACAGTGTGGCCCTCTGGATATTGTTAAAAATGACCACCCCCCTATTGCTGCCTAGAGGTTGGGAGATCTGGAGTTCATTGGTATCTGGTGGCCTACACCACATCTGGCTGTTGTTGTTCTGTCATTTAGTTGTGTCCGACTCTTTGTGACCCCATGGACCAGAGCATGGCAGGCCCTTCTGTCTTCCACTGCCTCCCAGAGCTTGGTCAAATCCATGTTGGTTGCATCGATGACACCGTCCAACCATCTCATTCTCTGCCGTCCCCTTTTCCTTTTGCCTTCAATCTTTCCCAACATCAGGGGCTTTTCCAGGGACTCCTCTCTCCTCATGAGGTGGCCAAAGTACTGGAGCCTCAGCTTCAAAATCTGTCTTTCAAATGAACATCCAGGGTTGATTTCTTTCAGGTTGGATAGGTTTGATCTCCTTGCAGTTCAAGAGTATGGACTGCAAGGTTTGATCTCCTTGCAGTCCATCTGGCCATTACAGAATGGGAAATCTCTGCAAGATCTCGAAAAGATTTGCTTTTTAATAATAATAATATCTTTCCCCACCACCACCACCTTAGAACTGAAAAGCTGGAAAGGACTCCATGAATCCATAAACTGCCAAGGAGAATTCCAAACTTTGGGCTTTGCAACCAGATACCTAAAAAACTCAGCTACCCAGCAGTTCTTTTGAAAGACTGAGTCGTACTCTCCACCAAGCTCTGTACATCTGCTCAATTATGGGAAACGGTATCCAGACCAGCCTGAATGGCACTACAGCCTATTGTTCTCTGTAGGCTGACAGTTCTCACACTTGCAGCTTGAAATATTGCTACTCTACTAACTTTTCAAAACCCTTTTTACTTTAAAGAACACTTTCTGTATTCACTTCTCTTCTGTGGGGGAAGGCAGCTGCATGTTGTAGAGGGTTTTGAATAACATAAACCTTAAGAGCTTAAAAGTAACTAGTTGCAGATAAAAGTAAATTGTACTTAATTTCCTTTCCCAATCTCTATTTGTTCATGATAGAAACACTACAGTATAATTAATAAATACATCAGATAACTTTTGCCCAACAACAGGCAACATTAGGAGCATTTGGGGCAAGTAAAATCAAGCCATCCCTATGTGGAGGAGGATCCAGGGCACCAACATGGGTATGGAGTTCCTTGATGCAGTTGGCAAGGACTGCATCAGTGCAAACCCTGCATCTCTTTAGATTCACTTGGGTGCTGCTAACTCAAGTGATTCCCAAGTCTCTCGATGTGACTGTGGGCTAAACTTTCTTGGAATGCCATCCATTTTAACAACTTGGTAGTTCTCTCCCCCCCACACACACATAATAGTCTATCTACAGGTTGTCCCTATGATACCAGAATTGTTTCCTTACTGTTCTTTGAAATTTCTAGCGTTCTTTGAAATTCTTAAGGATTCATGGATAAACTGTGAAGAGTGGATGATAACCCAAGAGTAGACGCACTGAGTATTTCACTACTCTGTGTGTGTGTGTGTGTGTGTGTTGTGTCGTTACAGTCGTAACCGACTCTTCATGACCCCATGTCCATGGAGTTTTCTTGGCAGAAATACTGGAGTGGCTTGCCAATCCCTACTCCAGGTATTCCCTGGTGGTCTCCTATCCAAGTACTAACCAGGGCCGACCCTGCTTAGCTTCCGAAATCAGGTGAGATCGGATGTGCTTATAGCATTTACCTTTCTCCATATGACACTGAGAGAAATGCTTCTTAGATAATCAACCTTATCAATAGGGGATGGCCGGGCTAATTTACATGGGTAGGATTATTTCCAACAACAGTGGTTTGACTATATCACACCATCACTACAAGTTAAAAAGTGATAATTTCATATCATTGGTGTTCTATTACAGGGCTGTCCAACTTTGAAGAGGCAAGATCTACTTTTTCTGGCCCAAAGTGCCTGAGGGCTACTACACTAATACCTCTACTTACAAAATTTATCAATTCCAAGCACATGCTCGTAAGTAAAAAAAATTGTAAGTACAGCGGCAGTTTCCCATAGGCATGCATTGAAATCTGTTCCCTCTGGAACGGATTGATTTTCAATGCATTCGTATGGGAAGGCTGACCAGGCACACGCTTCCCTTGCACCCGCTCAATCATCTGGCCAGTGGGGGGGGGGAGCAGGGGACTACGCCATGGCCCTTGAACTGTCCCGCACCGCTGAGACAGTGGGCTCTCAGACCCAGAACTTTGCTGGGGCAGTGGTGGTCCATGGGATGAGGGAGGGAGGAGTGAAGAACTTATCCCCTCACTTTTTTTATTGGTGGCCGGCGGGCTACTTTTGAACCCTTCGCGGGCTACCGGTAGCCTGCGGTCTACCTGTTGGGCAGGCCTGTTCTATTATAGTTATTATTATACACTAAGCATTGAAAGTAAATAGTGGCAGAGATTCAAATTCTGCTTTTTGCTCAGCTGGGGGTGTTGTAACAATGACAAAGTGCAGGGGAAAAGAGACTGTTCTGAACAACAGGCCAGCAATTAGCAGCATCTAGGGTTTTTTTTTAAAGAAAGATGCAACTAAGCAGTCACTACTTTAATTACTTTGGAGAAATGGTAGAACAAAGAGTTATATTTTAAAATGGCACCATCGGATGGTCCTGAAACTGGAACTGGATCTGATTATGCTTTAAAAGTAACTTCATAAGCCCCATGACATCAAATTAGAAGCTGAGTAACAGGCTCCCAATAGATATAATGTATTTGGATTGGATTTTCTTGGTTAATGCTTTTTGTTTGGACTACTCATTTCATTATTAATATATTTCATTATCCTGTTATGATAATGTTTTGATTATGTGTTTCAAGGTTATTAAGTACTTTTAGTTTCCTAGAGAGAAAAAAATGAAATGGAAATACTTTTAAAAAACATCATTTCAATTTGTTTCAAGCACAGAATGCTTGCCGAGCCCTTTCACTTGTATGCACCCTGGAACATTTTAGAGTTTGTTGTATTCTAGAATAGGTGCTACTTGCTATTAGAAAGAAGCCCTGAGTGGTTGTCAGCACAAGGTCAGAATGAATGTTTTTGCCTCTAAACAGATGAATGAATAAGACAAATCACAGCCAACACACACTAGCTGGCCTATTTATCAAAGGAAATATCCAACAACTGGTCTTTCAGGGATGCTTTCCCACCATTACTAAACTTCTCAGTGAATAATCTCAAATAAGTTCCAGGAAAGCCTGTGGCTCACTAGCAAACACTTTAGAAACCATCTGATGAAGCTAATCTGTTAACAATGAGGTCTGTGGCTGCCTTGTCGATAACCAAAGGACTTGTTCTTGCAATCAGGCCATTTTGCTACAAGAAATATTGGAAGCACTCTTCACACTTCCACGTTTCACTTTTAAACGGCTCGGCACAGTAGTATATAAAACATACATGAATCTACCAGAGGGACTTCCTGTGAAAAACCGAACCCATTTATTGTTCACTTTCACGCACACACACATACCCGTAAGCACCCTGTGCAATCTTATTGCTTTTTCATAAAACACCACCACAAATAATCAAGCTTGACCATTGACACTTGCAAGATTGAGTTTTTAAGAAGCATTAAATGAGTTCGGCCTCTTGGGAAGGTTTGTTTCTGAGGCTGATCCAAAGGTAATTTATTCAGCTATTCCCACCTGTGGTTCCACCTGGTTTCCAGCTAGCCCTTCAATCAGGCACAAGGGGAAGATCAGAAATTTTGGCCCCAGTAAAGAAAACACTAGAAATGTTTGGGGCAGGACAGAAAACAATTATGGTATTTTAGTACCTGCCTGCCTGCACATACAGCGGTACTTCTTAAGACAAATGCCTCATAAGACAAAAAAAACACTCGTAGGAAGAAAAAAATTTCTAGGAATATGCATGGTTCACATGAGAAAAAAATCTCTATGGGATGTTTTGCAAGACAAAAAACCATCCAGCATGTACCTGGGGGGGTATTCTTTTCTTTATTCTAGCCTCTGGAATAGATTAATCTGTTCCCAATGCATTCCAATGGGAAACCACATTTTGTAAGATAAATTTTTGATAAAACGAAGCAACCCATAGCCTCCGGAACAGATTAATCCATTTTCAATGCATTCCTATGGGAAACTGCATTTTGTAAGGCAAAATTTTCTTAAAACAAATTGATCTGTAGAACAAATTAAATTTGTTTTAAGAGATACCACTGTATATCCAACAACCGAGAGAGAGATGTGTATACTGCATTCCCTCCTCATTTCTAAAGGGCAAAACAGTTTTGAAAATGTACCACTCAAAAACAACTGATTGGCTGATTTGTTATTCTAGTTTTAATGTACCAATCCTGGATTCCATATTGTGATCATGAAAGCCATCCCTGTTGTTATTGCTCATGTGCCGAGTATGTCCCTAAATCAGTGGTTCCCAACCTGGGGGGTCGGGACCCCTTTGGGGGTTGAATGACCATTTCACGGGGTCGCCATGAGCCAGGGAAGAAAAAGGCACAAACGGCTTGGGTCTGGAGGATGAAGGGGGGGAGAGTTAGTTACAGCTTGATAGGTTGGACGGGATGTCAGTCAATGGCACCGGAGGCTGTGATTGGCTGAGGGTGCCTGTAGAGGGAAGTTCTCTATGGCACCTGTGGCAGTGCCCTGCCAAAGGGGGCTTTTGGCATCTTCCGAGGAGGGCAAGAGGTCACCACCACATGAGGAACTGTATTAAAGGGTTGCGGCATTAGGAAGGTTGGGAACCACTGCTTGGATCACATTTCAGATATGCCCATTTTAAAAACAAAAACGCCTGAAAAACCAGCAAGAAAGTATGGCAGTCAAAGCTTCAAGGAGACATGGAAAGAAGTCTTCTCCACCAAGCCCACCCTTGCCAAAAGGCGTATCTTCTCTCTATGAGGGTTTTGATCCCAAAGGAGCAGATCATAGCACTGATGACTTCCTCTGCTGGTTGTGAACAAATTAAGAGGATTTAGAGCTATGTAGAGCAGGGGTGTCCAAACTTTTTGCATGGAGGGTCAGATTTCATGAGGTGAAAATGTATGGGGGCCGACCATTCAGCCACATTTGGTCCGTAGGCTGGACTTTGCACAAGCCTCTGGGGCATCCAAGAAGGTAGGGAGGACGCTGCAGCAACAGAGCCAGGACAGGTAGGCTGGGCAGGTGGCTGGGGGAACGGACGGAGGCAGGGAGGGCAGGCAAACCATAAAACTGAAAGCTGATGTCTCCATCCGATATGGGGAGGAGCCAGCTGGCAGGGATGCATGACAGGCTGAGCTGGCAGGGAGAAGAGGCTGTGGGCCACTCAAAATTTGAAAATGGGCCGCATTTGGCCCCCGGGCCTGACTTTGGACATGCCTGATGTAGAGTATAATTTAGTGCATTCTCCTCTTGTGCTTTTCCATCCAGACTGGGCACCCACTTTTGCCATTTCTGTGCTGCTCCAGTAAAGAGAACACCAGAGTTTTATGAGTCTCCTAGTAAGCAGCTCAAAACTAGTTCAGAAATAAGGAAAATAGTGTTGCTGTAAAATGGAGAAAAGGAGGCAAGATGCTCAGGGCAAATGAGTAACAGGAATAGGTTTCAAAATGTAGCCAAGGAAAAGATTTGGGTATACAGTAACCCCCCGCTTATCAAAGGGTTAGGGTCTTGACCCGACCCGTGATAATGGAAAATCCACAATATGCGGATGCTGGGTCGGTTCAGGACTGGGAGGCCTGTTTGGGGCCTCCTCGACTTACCTTCTCCTGGTGCTGTCCCAAACGGGCCTCCGACAGGCTTCCTGGGCCTGTCGGAGGTCCCAGAAGTGGTTTCTGGCAAACTGGAAGTGCCTTCCGAAAACCAGAAGTGACTTCCGGATCACCGGAAACCACTTCTGGGGCCTCCGCCAGCCCGGACAAGCCATCGGAGGCCCTTTCGGGGCAGTGGCAGGCCTGGCGTAAGTGCAGAAGGCCTCAAACAGATTACCCCAGGGGGGCTTGCCTTTCATATACTCTGGTGTCGCGATATACTGGGACCACAGTATATGAACCACAAAATGTCGGGGGACCACTGTAGTAATAAAGCTTCCCTTCCCAGTTCCTGAATGTACAAATAGTGCAATCATTCTTGATGTGGTATGGATTCAGATGAGCCATTTAACAACCTGCTTAAAAATAGTGTAAGAGTTTTCTTTTCAGAGGTGGCTCCTTGCTCTTCTTTCCTACATCTAGAATTCTCAGTCACCCTGAACACTTGGCTTTGAGTTACTCAAACAGGAGGCAGTACATGCCTAGTCCCATAGACTCGGCATCTGGTCCCCATTCACTGTGGCCACAGAGCTCAGAATGACCTGGCAACCCTCCACATCTACTACTCCAGGAATGAGCTAAGCTCTTACATGAATGCTCACTTCCCCGGGGCCTGGGGAGCGCGCAAATATGGAGTCTTCAGTGTAGACAACACCACAACGGCTCATGTTGAGAACGGCGTGTGTGTCACTGTGAGTGGATTCAGGACGAAATTTCCCATGCAAGAACAGTTGCAGCCTGGAATGGAAGAAAGCACCTCTGTTTCCCCCCCTCCTCCTGTGAGTTTTAGGGCCTTCCCAGCCCTTATTGGCTATCATGAAGATGCCACCGAGGGGAGATCATCAGTCGTAGAACACTAAAGACTTCTAATAGCTAACATTTGCGTTATCACGAATGCACAGAAAACAACAGCAGCTGTACCATACCAGAAAACAAACAGACCTTCTCTCTTGAGGTCCTTATTTAGAAGAAGAGACACGCATTAGCACAATAAGTGGGGACTATTATTCTACCCCAACAGGGCTGCATCTTGAAAAGAGCCAAGGGAAGGGAGCAAGAAGGGAATGAAGCAAGCAAGGGGTGAAAACAGAATCAGGCTGCTATTAGGCTGACGTATGTGGGAAAACTGTAGGGCACCCATCAAAGTTTGAGGAGAAATGGAAATCGTCTAAAGTGGAACGTGGGGAGTCGAGAAACCAACATGGGTTTCATTGCACCATTCTGAAAAGAATGTGCCTCAGAAGCAGGCGGTGCTCCTTAAACTTACTCTCTCTTGCTTTTCAGGGGGGGGAAAATCAATCAAATCAGTCAGCTAATCAACCAAACTGTACCCCTAAAACCTCCCAAATAAACTGAAAGTCCTCATAGGGGTGGGCTTTGAAATGTAAACAAGATTCCTGTCTCAGTGAACCTTTGGGATGGAGAAAAAGTGCAAACAGCCTGCAGACAAATCTTATGCCACTTTTATTTAGTTTGCTTTTCCTAGCTGGATGCAGATCATTACAAAGTTGCATTTGCTCCACAGCAGCCCTTGTTGTAGGGTGCCTATTGCACAAAGCCATTTGTGAAGTAGCTGCCTGTGTTATGCCAATGTAACATGCTGATGCCCTACCACCTGATCGGCATCACAAAGAAATAGAATGCACGTCTGTATGAATGGATTATCTTATACAGTGGTACCTTGTATAAAGGAATTAAATCGTTCCAAATGAAATTGTGTTAAGCAAATTTTCCTTTATACAAATTCCCATAGGAATGCATTGAATATGGAGTAATCCCATTTTTATGTTGTACAAATTTTTCCCATAAGTGATTATGTTAAGCAAATTTCCCCTATCTCCTGAATTTTTTATGTTATACAAGCTGTTTGTTATACAAGGGTCCACTGTATCTAAGACCAGAGATAGGAATAAAACCAATATATCACATTACTTCTCACAGTGAAGTCAGCACAGAAAATCAGCTGTAGGTCTTCGAGCATACAGTAATGACATTAACAGTGCAAACATTGTATGACCGAAAACCACACAACCTGCTGTAAAGAGTGGCACATATCCATTAGATTATTCATTGACAAAAAGGTACTTATTCCTTTGTGGTGTACTCTCAAAACATCACCACCACAACATTTCATTACCCCCTTCCACTTCTGAATTTACCATATTAATTTCAGCCAAGAAATCAGAAGGTATCCTAGCATGTGCAGCATGATGATACAACAGCAAACCTCTTAGAATTAAATGCAGATGCTAAACAGGGTGGAGCAGCCAATCTAAGTAGGATTTGTGGTTTTGTGTTTGTTTCAATGTTTTGTTTTTGTACCCCACCTTAGAGGCAGTTCTTCTGTTTCTCATAGATAGGACTGCTATTCAATGGTGGTGGAATAATTGCGCACATGTCTGTGAAGATTCTCAGTCATCCAGGTGAGTTTATCTGGAAGTTGAGTCATGGCAACTGGACTTCTTTTTCTTGAGAGATTGAAATGTTTCACTGCTCATCCAAACAGTTTTGTCAGTCTGATGGACCTGTTTAGATGAGTAGTGGAACGTTTCAATCTCTCAAGAAAAAGAAGTCCAGTTGTCATGACTCAACTTCCAATTAATTGCTCAGTTGCGCAATTAAATTCTAAAGAGAATCTGTGATGAAAATGCATTTTATGAATGAAAACATTTGCACCTTTCAGCCCCCCATAGAGAAGAAAAACATGAAACATTAAAACCAGCTGTGTGGCTAGCAAGGGCCCTTTGTATCAGGCAGGTCAACTTCCCACGTCAACGAGCCAGGAGTTGGCCTTTCCAACATGAAGTTCCCCAAAAGATTGGGTGGAGACGACATGGCTGCAGAAGACCCCTTCAAGAGTCGGGTGTAGTAATGGCTAGAGATAGACATGTACCTTGGTTTAGTGCAGGCATATCCAAACTTCGGCCCTCCTGATGTTTTGGACCACAACTCCCAGAATTCCAAGCCTGTCTTTCCAGTGGCAAAGGACTGTGGGAGTTGTGGTCCAAACCATCTGGAGGGCTGAAGTTTGGACATGCACTGCTTAGTTGGCACAGTGGCACATGTGCCATGCTTTCCCTTCCTCCATCCACCTGGCTGGATTTTCTGTTCACCAGCTGGTGTATGGTGCTGTTCTCCTTGTGAGGTGTGCGTCCAATCCTGGTAGAGGCCAGGGATTCTTGCAGGCTGCTTTGATCCAGCAACCATGTCACAGTGCCCTGTTCCCACCTGTAAAGGGTGCTGGAGCTGATAGTGAAAGCATCTGTTCCACACAGTAGAGCCAGGTACCAGAAGGTTATGGAGAATGGCCAGGACTAGCATATTAAACGTGTAAAGATCCTTTTAAAGTTTGGGTTTTTTTTTTGCTGGTTGTTTAAGAGGACTTTTGTTAATAAAATGTTTTAGTTTATAGGCAGCTTGTGGTATTGCCATGGAGGAGGCACCACACACACAACTCAAAACAAATTAAAATTAACATAAAATTATAAATTAAAATTATTTTTAAAAATCAGATTTCTAATTTACCTATCATTAAAATCTCACATAGGGGTGTGGTGGCTCAGCGGACTAAGGCTCCAAAAACTGTCGGCTGCAAGGTCAGCAGCTTGGCAGTTCGAATCCCGGGTGCCACGCAGCGGAGTGAGCTCCCGCTGATAACCCCAGCTCCTGCCAACCTAGCAGTTCAGAAGCACATAAATGCAAGCAGATAAATAGGTACCGCCATAAAAAGCGGGAAGGTAAAACAGTGTTTCCTTGTAGCCATGCCAGCCACGTGGCCATGGACTTGCACAACGCTGGCTCTTTGGCTTGAATATGTAGATGAGCAACACCCCTAGAGTTGGACATGACTAGCAGACATGTATGGGGGGTCCTTTACCTTTAAAAGCTCACATATCAAAATCAACACTGCCTTTAAAAAGAAGAAGAAAGGTAATTGCTTATTATTTCTAAATACTTCAGATCTACTAGACCAGCAATGGCGAATCTTTTAGAGACCGAGTGCCCAAAATGAGATTATAAACCCACTAATTTTCCGTAAAATACCAATATAGCAATTCAACCCGAATACAGGTGGCTGTGAAGGGGCGATGCCGGGTGCACACAGAAAGGACTCCGAGTGCCATCTTTGGCACCCATGCCATAGGTTCAACCAACACTGTACTAGACTGAATACGTATGTCCTATCCAGAAAACAACTAAGTACAGGCAGCTATGTTACCTGACTCTTGTTCCTTTCAAGATCCACATGATTTTGCCTGTCAATTCTGTCCCTGTGTACTGCACCAACTTCCTCATAGGTTGGCTTGCATAAGTGGTTACTCAGAAAACTACAACTATTAATAAAGCCCCCCCCCCATCTCTGCAGACATCCACAATGGGAAGAGCAGCGAGTGTAGCTGCCAGGTATGGGGCATGTGCTATGACAAAGAAATGTCAAACCTATTTTGAATGATAGTTGGAAACACTGGATTTTACTCCCCAACATTAATATCAGAGGGTGTGATGGATGGAGACACCGGTGAGGACAATCCAAAATCTCAAATAGGGCATTTTCTTTCCAAAGTGGGAAATGCATATGGGTATAATAAAACACATTGTGTGTGTGTTGTGTTGTTAGAGTTGTGACCGACTCTTTGTGACCCCATGTTCATGGAGTTTTCTTGGCAAGAGTACTGGAGTGGCTTGCCAGTTCCTACTCCAGGCGCCTAGAACACCTGGTAGAATAAGCCCAAATGAACCAATGGGATGTAGCGAATAATATTCCTCCATGTGTTTTATTGATCCAAATGTGCTCACACTAACTGCAACTTATTTCAGCATAGTAAGTCACAGCTAGAGTAGGCCCATTTGAATCAATGGAATTTATGGTGGAGTCAACTCATTAAATCTCCATTGATTCAATGGACTCATTATGTGTGTGAGTGTTGTGTTGTTACAGTCGTGACTGACTCTTCGTGACCCCGTGTCCATGGAGTTTTCTTGGCAGGAATACTGGAGTGGCTTGCCAGTTCCTACTCCAGGCGCCTACAGAACCTGGTATTCCCTGGTGGTCACCCATCCAAGTACTAACCAGGGCCAACCCTGCTTAGCTTCCAAAATCAGACAAGATCGGATACGCTTAGGGCATCTAGGCAGCTGTACTTATGTACTTCAGTGCCATTTACTAAGCTGAGGAGCAGGATTTTGTCCACTATCTACAGGACTTAGTCAGATGACTTCATTACACCTAAGAGATAGAGATGATGACTGATCAAAGACAATAGCATGCAGTTAGGGAACAAAGGAGAACAGCTTAGGGTGGGGAAAATGTGACTTGTCGCTGAGCCACAAGCAGAAGGCAGTCGCCAAAGCACAAAAGACCAAACTACATAAAAGACCAAAGTATCGATAAGGAATCAAAATGCATAAAATGCAAAAAGAATGAAATGACAGAGAATATGAATAAACAAAGAGAACAGGACATAGGAAGGGCCCTAAACACCAAGTCAGAATGCATCTGTTTCTATACTGGCAACTCTGACTAGCAACCTATTTCCTGGGATTCATAAAAATTACATCTGGAGAGTCTTGCTACTTCCTACTGGTCTTCTATGAGCATATACATTCTGGAAGTAATTTTGCAAGTTTCCAGCTATCTGTTGTGCACCGAGATGTAGGTACGAGACTGTAGGTATGTCTATGCTCATGACGGGCAGCCACAATGACTGTACACACCAGTTACTCACTTTCCATTTTACGGTATGCAACTGTAGTAGGATTGTGGCCACCAAATCAAAATCAAATCAACTTGGAGAGGACTTAGGATGCAAGAGGCACAATCCACATCATTCCTACTGTTCTGATTTCCTCCCTTTGGCAAAATCCAAAGAGACGCAGCATTCAAACCTGCTCTTGTTTACAATTCAACTCTGACCCCTTTTAACAGTGTCCCTTTCACACACCTCAAGCATTGCTAAAGTGTGCCTCATTGAAAGGCAAAATGACAGCTTTCATTGCGTGGTGGCGTCGCCGCATCTGGCAAGGTGGAGAGGTGATCAATTAACATGGAGGCTTGGGAGTCTCTGCTATCCAGAAGAAGAAAATGGACTTTCCTGGAAAGGATCCCATTTTTTCCAAGAGGAAGAGTCAGAAAACGGCACAAAGCGGGACAAGGACAGTCGACGCTCGACAGCTCAGAGCCTGCACGAGGCAACTTGTCTCGCCGTTGAGGATGCCGGGCCATTGTGCTTCATTAGGAAACAAAATATAAGCTTTCCAGTCCATTAGGAATGACTTTAGGAGTGAAAGCACATAAGACGGCGACTCACCTCATCAACAATGCACTGGAGTAACTGGAGAGGCTGTGATAGAAAGAAGAGGCGGGGGAGAGAGAGAGGAAGAGAAGTATAAGGCTATATGCAATATCTTTACAGTAGAGTGGGAAGCAAAAAAATCATTAATGCAATAAAAATATAGCAAGATTAATCAACAGCAGCAAACTCTTATTGAAACATCGCGGCTCAGGATGTCCTATTATTTCTAATGGTACCTAATCTAATACAGGCAGTTAAAAGGTTTGCATTTTCCACAAAATGCAATTTGCTAAGTTTAAAACAAGGCATCCAAGCATGCAAAAGGAGCAGCCATCAGGAAAAAAGAAAAGTGATTTTTTTCTCCGAACTCATAAAGCTTACCATTAAAGATCCCTGGTTTTTCTGAATCTGAAAAGAAGAAGAAGAAAAAGGGGGGAGGCAATATGTAATTAGCATGTCATAATCAAAATGACTCACTTGGACACATTATGATCACTGAGAGAAAATTATTGTATCGCTGGTGGCAATTTGTGGGCATGTGTTAACACAATTTACATAATGAAAATACACAAATGTTAATAGCTCGCTTCTCATTTATAGGCGAAAGTCAGCAGAATGTTAATTTCACACAACACTTTTTAGTACCCTCCAGGTTGTATTAGAATAGGGAGAAAAACCATAATCCATTTCAAAAGGCTGTTTACGATTCAGATATAAATAATGTTTTATATTGCTAGATTGTGAGCACTGGGCTTAATGTTGCAATCATTGCTAATGTTATGAAGCTCACTCTTTTTAAATTAAAAACCGATTTATTTAAAATTGAAATTAAATCATAGTCAGAAATTAGAATTTTGGATTACTGCCAGCAGCTACTCAGAATATCTGCCCTCCCTCCTCCTCCTTTTTTTTTTTTTTGAAGAAAACTTTAATTATGTGGCTGAACTATCTGCCTGTTCTTGGAGAACACTTGTTTCTGCCCCACTTTTTGATAATTTCTCACCCGGCCCCAAAATCTGGCTAATAATTCCTGAACATCAACTTTCTGGTATGATCCTGGTCAAAGGCCACCATCTGGCCTGCCTCTCTATAGCTGCAAATCTGCACATTTGTTGTAAAGCCATCCTATTGGCCTCTGAGAGACAGTACAAAGGGACTCATTGAATGACTCAATCAAGTGCTATTCTGGCATGGCACAAAGAGTAGTGTGGAAAGCATGTAGGATCGGGGCCACTGATATGATTATACCCTTTTACCTTTCCCCCTTTCCACTTCTATAATTAGACTCCATAGATATACGGCTGCATTTGGCGATCAAGGAGGCTGACTTATTCAATGAGTAGGGATGACTAGCTTGTAGGTCCGCCTGTTTTCAACATCTTGCCTCGGTTTTTATCTTGCATTTTTAGCTTTTTAAATGCAGGTTCTGCTGTTTGCTGTCGATTTTCTTATATGCCATTTTGTGGAACTGATTATTATTATTATTATTATTATTATTATTTCAATTGTTGTATGTTATACTTGTTAACCGCCCTGAGTTCCCATTCGGGAAAATCGGGCGGTATATAAATATAAAAATAAATAGATAAATAAATAAGAGGAAACATTTACTGAAACATATTGCGGGACAATTCTCTATGCAAAGATCAACCACATTCCTTATATTTAGCTGCACTTGTCTTTTCCTAAAATATCTTTGGCTCACTCACTCGGTCCTGCCCCTTCCATTCAATATTCTCAGCAGAGTGGTGTCAGGGAGTGATGAATGGCTTGCACTCCCTTCATTGGATTTGGAGCCTCACTTTTCTCCCTGGCTAGCTAGCGGCATTATCCTAGTAATAGTTTACACAGGCAATAAAGGCCATGCACCCTCTACCCCACAAAGCCTGACTTGAGAGGAGAATCAAGTTCTGGAAAGTTGGCCGTACAATGGACTTTTTTTTTTTTTTTTTTGCTGATTTCCAGCAAATGTAAATGAAAGACACGTATTGTTCTAGAACAGCCCTTCAGAAAATATTCATGGTAACATTGGGGAAAAATGTTGCACCCAACATATTACTGGATTACCTGATTTTTATTGACTGAGACTTCTGATGGGTTAAGCAGAGGGTCACTACCTCTAAAAAAAGGTAAATTATAAAAATGAAATAGAACAAACAGCCTTCCTCTAGATGTTTTGTACCACCTGAATAGTAGCCAGGCTTCTTCACCACCAACTATGGGAGGATAGGACCCAAAGTTTGAAATATTTGAAATGCACAAGGCTTGGGAAGGCTGATGTAGAGAAAGAGGTGTGGATGTCCCCTGAACATACTCAAAACTATTAGGTATATGGACTTGTAGACAATTCAAACATATTATACAACTCCCCTCGACAGTAACACTCTCTATGAACTTCCAATCTGATGCAGTTTCAGTCCAAACCCTTTCCTTCAAAGTATACCACAGACTCCACTCTCTGAAAGGTAAGAAATGTGCGTGCTCATCTGATCCTGTACAGTGGTACCTTGTATAAAGGAATTAATTTGTTCCAAATGAAATTTTGTTAAGCAAATTTTCTTTTATACAAATTTCCCACAGGAATGCATTGAAAACAGAGTAATCCCTAATCACGACCATTTTTATGTTGTACGGATTCACCCCACAGGGGATTCTGTTAAGCAAATGTTCCCTATCTCCAGAATTTTTTATGGTGTACAGATGTTATGTTATATAAACCGTTTGTTATACGAGGGGCCACTGTGCATCATACGCATGGCATAGCCTACATGGAAGTAGAAGGAAGCAAGTTGCAAATGGGACATGCTGTCTGTATTGGTTTTCAGCTACACATAAACTGGAGCTATTACGATACGGCATAAGACAATATAGTAAGCTGTTTACATCACAGAGAGCAAAATGTACGGCCAACAACCTGTACTGAATGTCTTCTTGCAAATGATAGTTAACTGGGTTTATGAAAGAGAGGAAGGGTTGGTAGGTATTGTCTTCACTGTAGAGCCAGCAGTGTGTCTCAAAGTGGGGTGCAGTTTCCCAGCTAACAGGAAGGTGACATGGATAGTCTATGCAGCAGATAGTACAAGAAATCAAATTACAGCTCTTAGGACTTCGCATACTTTTTGGTTGAAAGGCTGGAGGAGTTCGATGTCAGCCTATTGGCTAAGTAGGCAAAGCAGAGTGATGGAATTCTATCAGAAACAAATGAGGGAAAGGTTGCATGTACTGTAAGATGCCATACAAAGTGACTAAATGCAGGCCTAAATCCTCTACTGTACTGGAAATATAAAGGTTTCTATTTCCTACAAATGTTAGAACAGGATGAAGAAGAGAATTACCCTTAGTAGCTCTTCAAAGATTCTGCTTCCAAATGATAAAAAAGCAACCTGTGGTAGTTAAAAGGGTAAGGCCATATCAGGAGTTTGACAGCTAGCTACAACAAGAAACATAGGTCAGACCTCCTGCTTGTAGCTGGAAGAGCTATTTCTATGTTTACGCTGCCAAATTACATAGCCCAGTGACATCACTATAAAATGATAATGCAGAGGAATGCCCACTCAAATCTGGGGAAAATCCACCACCATTTCAATCACTTTTAAATCTTCACACTTTATGAGAAAAGAGGTCTAGACATAAAATGAGATTCTCTCTTGGGTGGTAAATTTTAGTGCTGGAGTAGATTGGCCAAAACCTTTCATCTAGAACCGTGGTGGCGAACCTTCGGCACTCCAGATGTTTTGGACCACAACTCCCACAGTCCTATGTCATTGGTAATCTAGGCTCGGAATTCTGGGAGTTGTAGTCCAAAACATCCTCAATGCCGAAGGTTCGCCAGCACTGATCTAGAACATCAGTGGTTGACCTTAGTCAAGATAGTCCCTCCTGGCATGGAAGTTTTCGCAATAATTTCCTTTCTTCTCATTTTCTCTTGGAATAAGGCTAACAGCTGCCTGGTTCGTGTGAGTGCACTTGGAGGCATGGATAAATCAAGGTGGGTGGGTGGGGGTAATGCCAAGGTAGTAACAAAAGAGTCTGAGAACTTGCACCTGCATCACTGCTGGTGGCCTGGTGGAGAGGAGCTTATGAACTTGAGAAATCATGCCCTAAGGGCCAGATGCAGGGGAGTGGTATCAGGAGACAGATATCTAGTCTCATGCGCTCCCAAACGCATTTGATGGGGCCACTGTGAGATACAGGAAGCTGGACTAGATGGGCCTTTGGCCTGCTCCAGCATGGCTCTTCTTATGTTCTTATGACAAGAAGAATAGCCCAGTTAGAGCAGGCTGGTTGGAGTATTGGTCTGGGGTGTGTGTGTGTTGCATGTACTATTTCCCCATTAGGCTGTAATGTCAGTACCAGGTGTTGACAGTCTTATGGCTTATGTTGTCCAGGAGTGGAAGACAATAATATAACTACCTCTGAATTCACAAGAGATGGGAAGAACGAAGAATCAGGTCATTTGGTATGGAAGATGCTTTTTGAGTTGGAGGCAATGAGCACAATGTGGGAAGGAACTCAGGCAGAGATATCCATGGTCTTTTTCTCTTTCCTCCCCCCTCCCCTTTTGTGCTCACACTTATGGTGTGAAACCAATCACTGGTTTAGTATGTACATGGACAGAAATACTCTCATAATCTCTCTCACCCCCTTCAAGCTTTGACCTGTAATGACTTGCACCAGTGACAGTCCCTTCTGTATACATTTTGCATTAAGGTATTGTACTTGGAACAGATTTGAACCTTTTAAGACTCTCAGTGACTTCTTAATAGCAATATACAATAGCAGTTGGACAGTATTACTCGGTCTATTGAGTAGATATTTGTGTTTTTAGGGAGGTGGCAGTTTTTTGTGGGTGGGGGAGTCTTCAGGGTTTTTTTATGTGTGTGTGTGTTGAGTCTGATATCTGGGTGTCTGTGAATTTCGTTGCATGCGTATACTGTGTATATACACAATGACAATAAATCATCATCATCTTCTTCTTCTTCTGAATGCAGCTGCCAGGTGTTAAGCTGGAGTTGGCCTTCTTCAATGACTGAGCTCTTTCTAAGAGCCTAGGGTGACTGGAGATATCTTCGTAGAATATATGCTGTTCCAGTAGTTGACCAATGTTGATCTTGTCAATGCTGAGTGTTTTCAGATGTTGATCCAGGCACCTATTATTATTGGTATTGCTCTTGCTTTCTTATTCCATAGCTTTTTTATTTCGATTTCTAAATCCTGATATTTAGTTATCTTTTCTAATTCTTTGCCCCTGACTCTTGTGTCTCCTGGTATTGCCACATTGACAATTTGAACTTTGTTTTCTTGCTTGTATGCTCTCATGATGTCTGGAGTATTCTGGACAAGGTGTCTGTCACACTGGATTCTGAAATCCCAGAGCACCTTGATGACTTCATTTTCGGTCACCTTTTCAGGCTGATGTTCCCACCAGTTGTTGCTTGATGGTAGGTTGAAATTTTTACATATGTTCCAGTGGAACATTGCTGTTACTTTATTATGATGGGCTAAATAATCAGTCTGAGCAATTTTTGAGCAACAGCTGATGATGTGATCTACAGTTTCATCCTTTTCGTTGCACAATCAACATTTACTTTCTTTCGATGATTTATCAATTTTCGCCTTTATGGTATTTGTTCTTATAGCTTGATCTTGAGCGGCCAGGATTAGTCCTTCAGCTTCTTTCTTCAATGTTGCTTTTCTTAGCCAAACCCATGTTTGTTCTTGGTTGATCTTATCACTGGTATCTCTTATAAACTGATCACGCAGTGTTTTACTATTCCAGTTCTCTATTTGGCTTTGCATTTGTTGACTTCTAAATTCTTCCTTAATTTCTGGATATTCTTTTATGATGCCTTCAGTAACTATTGATTTAAGCACATCATTTTCACTATGGTGGAATATTCCTTGTTTTTCTTCTTCGACAGTTTGATGACTTTGCAATAGGCCTGTGCTTCCTATTTTCCTTGGCAAGTAGAGCCTACTGACATCACTTTGTGGATATAGTGCATGGTTTAATCTCATCGCTTTTCTTGTCTTTCATTCTAATGTCTTTCTTGTCTTTCAAGCTATTATTATTATTATTATTATTATTATTATTATTATTATTATTATTATTATTATTATTATTATTATTAGTATTAGTAGTAGTAGTAGTAGTAGTAGTAGTAGTAGTAGTAGTTGTTGTTGTTGTTGTTGTCGTAGTAGTAGTAGCAGCATCACAGACTCTGCTTTTTCAGTGCTCTTGAGTTAAAGCAATGCCATTGCTAGCACAATTCGGTCTCATTATTAATGCTATTTTGCTTTTTTGGCAACTAGAATCTTGGATATATTTACTGCAATCTAATACTTCTGGCAGATCATATGTACTGCTGTTTTCTCTTTCTTTGCTAGAGAATGTAAGTGGTACTGTAATATTTTTCCCAAGCTTTCAGCAGCAAGCTATTTAAGCTGTGCTTATATTAGGCATATTTTTCACTACACAATGATACTGTTTACCTCTTGGAAGCCCACTACACTCTTTGAAGATCACTAAATACAAAGCAATTCTACTGTTGGCGATACTGCCTTTGTACGCAGTTCATTAAAATACACAACACCTCAGTTAATGATATACTGAATGTCCCAGCCAAAACGAGACTTTTGACAGTTATGTTCTGGATAGAGGCCACTTCAGGAACTCTGCTGGATCCTGCTTTTCCTAGAACACATTATCTCTTCTTTTCCATTTGAAGTACAGCTCAGAGGTTAAGAACATTGGTTCTAGTTAATGACTACTAGTTCTACTATTATTAATCAGTTATATGTATTTAACATCAGATGACCACAAGTCAGAAATTCAATTTATATGTAACAAAAGGGGCACACTCTAGGGTGCAGCTTCCTTAATCTGGTATGACAAGCACAAAATATTCTTTGGCACTTTTGAGACCAGAAAATTTGCATACACATTGCTCATGAATTACAGATCACTTCATAGAACCATAGAAAAGTGAAGTTTGAAGGGGCCTACAAGGCCATCAAATCCAACTCCCCCCACCCCACTCCATGCAGGAATATAAATCAAAAGATATCTGCCAGGTGGTTGTCCAAATTTCTCTAGAATTCTCCAATGTGAGTGATCCCTGATGCTGTGGGTGATGTTATTTAGCCCTATTACACTGCTGATAAGATTGTGTCTCTATTGAGAACTGTTTGCAGGATCCGTTCCCTCTACTTCAGAGAGAGCCTGGCTAAATGTAAAAACATAAGAACTATATTATACGGCTAGGAGCACACAAGACTAGATATCTGTCTCCTGATACCACTCCCCTGCATCTGGCCCTTGAAGTGCCCCGGTTTTAAGACTGGAGATGACACATCTCCATCATGGCTTGTAACCTGTGATGGACTTTTCCTCCAGGAATCTGCCCCATCCCCTTTTGAAGGCATCCAGGCCAGATGCCATCCCCACATCCTGTGGCAGGGAGTTCCACGGACTAATAACACGCTGGGTAAAAAAATATTTTCTTTTGTCTGTTCTCACTCTCCCAACCCTCTAAAAGTTCATCAAAGATCTCACAGGAGATTATTGAGACAGAAGAATTCTTATCACGCTTTACATTTTAATTGCTCATCCACTGCCGTAATGTTTTTGTTAAGAGTAACACTGGTTATCCATATAAATATTACTTCTAAATCTACTACCTACAATCTCTCCCTGTATACTGAACTCTTTGTGCATATGTTGGAATGAAATATATGATGTATGAAATATATACTCAAGAAAAATGTTAATCGTTCAGGTGCCACAGAACACTCTCTGAGGTTACATCTCTCAGTATTAACAAACTTGCTATTGACACATAGCTATTTTCTCTCCTTGATCTGGGCAGTGCTATATAGCTCTAGGGTTTGTGTCTTATTTTTAACCCCTGATCAAACACGCTTCTTTTAAGATTCTTGTTACTTATTTTTGAGCTTGCCAACTCTAGTTGAAGAGATGACGAATGTAGAAACATTAGAAATGTTCTGAAATATTTTAGAAATTTAAAAAAACCCCACCCTCCTGCTTCGTATGATCGAATCTATGTTTTCACAGCTTCTGTGAGCACTTTGTGATCAAAAACTACGTTCTTACTACAACGTGGGGGGGGGGGAACTATGGCGGTGGCTTCAGTAAGTATGTGAAAGGACAGACCTGTCTGTAATTATTGGCTCACATGGGGTGTTACTGTCAGCCCTAAAATGAGGTTTCTCCACCCACAATGCCCACAGTAGCCATTACGTGAAACCGCATAAACAAAATTGTGATATTTTTATTTTCAGATGCAGTGTCACCTAAAATATATACCTCTTAATTACTAAGGGCGCTTTTACACGACCCCTAAGATCCGCTGGCCCCTTAAATTCAGACCAGAGATCTTAGGGGTTTGTCGCTCTTTGTGCGTCTCCACCCCCCCGTACTTCCTGGCTGCTGGCTGTGTGAGGGGAGGGAGGAAAAAAAGGGACAAAAGAATAAAGCCTTACCTCCCCGGTGCTGGTGGAAGCTGCTGGGGGAGCCCCGGTCACTTCCTGGTTCCTCTTAAAGGGGCGGGAGGCAAAAAAACAAAAACAAAAAGAAGCGAGGAGAGCCCAGCACATCCGCATCAAATATTTTTCACCTCCCAAGAGAAGGTACAAGAAAAGTGCGCTGGGTCGCGCTTAGGTGGGCGGGGTCGCACTTAATTGTCTGCAAACTCCGGAGCTGGTGGGGAAATATTTTTAAGCTCCGGAGCTTGCAGCCATTTGCGGCGGAGTTTAGGGGTCGTGTATAAACGCCCTTATTTGATCTTCTCATTAACTCACCAAAAATGTGTAGTGTTTTCACTTTTTAAAAAAAGTGAGTGAAGAGGGTACAATACATATTCATTCCCAAATAATAAGATCAATACCTCAAAGAATTACATTTTGGTTCATTGAGTGAGATTAGAAAAGATGTATACCTATAAACATTTACTGTACACACAAGGTAACAAGAGCTGCTGTCGAATCACATTTAAAGTTATTAGTTCTGTAATACGAGAAGAAACGGAACAAGGAGATTACTTTCAATATTTATGCAAAGAGAAACATGGGCTAAGTAAACTGAAGAATGCTAAATTAAATGTAACATATGTAAAATCTCCAAATATAATTCTGCATGAAAGCAGCATCACTTTAATATTAATACGTGAACAGTATTTAATGTCCTTTAGATGGTTCAATATTACAGTGTAAGTAAACGACAGCAGTTTCAATCATTTTGAAACTTACTGCCTCCACTCTTCAATTAATTCTCAAGAAATTAATGGATGTTTGAACAACAATTCTGAAAATACCAGCTTTTTCAATGCAACCAGTTAAACAAAATTACGTCCCTTCCCCATACTTCTTAGACAAGTGGTTTTTGCACTGAAGTGAAAATATGCCAAACTTGGTCAATATTATGGATTACCTACAAGAGAAAGAACCTTGGACCTTGCTAATATCAAGGAGCAGAAAGCAACAGCCAATTAAAAGCAGCCAATTATTCAATCTTTTAAGATGCGGCAAATAAATGAATTGCTTTTAAATGAAAGTCCTTGGATAAAGAGCTCTTTGACCTGCAATTCAATTGCATTAGCAGGATTCATAATGAGGGATGAATTCACTAAAACAAAGTGTGTGTGTGTATATATATATATTTATATATATATATATTTGGTTTTGAAAGACAGGAAAAAAATCCTTTTCAATATGTAATCAGTCAGCATTTACAAAATATTCTCTATGGCAATGGAAAGAGAAGGACTAGATTATAAATTGGTAAGGGTCACTCTGGGCTTTGTTTACAGCTCGCTTTTCTATCCACTACATTCTTTCCAAGTAACCCTATGGCTCCCCCTACACTTAGTATTGCTGGGCAGACATTAAATCCAAACCTGGGGTCTGTGGATCCTGTGGATTTTCTTGTGTGCCTCAGCCCTTCTCTATCATGTCAGAGACAGCACACATCCTAGCAATATGCACACTGTGCCTTAACAAGCTGGGGAACAGGAAGGACAGTGGTATGCCTGTGAGCAGTGAAGCATCTACTGGGAGCCAAACTTGAGCAATGGTAGAAAGGAACCAATTGTCTCAAGATAGTTTCTCTTTATCTTGGCATTGGCGTTTATCATAGGAGCATGGCTAAAACAAGGTCTACCTCAAATTCAATAAAACGGAATCGTTTATTTCTCTACTTTTGCTGCACTCCTGTATATGACAGGAATCACAACTGAAAATTCCAGAATTGTTTTTTTTTTCACCAATCAGGATCCACAACACAGTTAAGTCTATAGTTTAAAATGACAAACCTCACTAAAACTCATTTCCGTTAAAGTATTTGGTGATTAAATATTTTATTTATTTAATAAAAATAAAATAATAAAGCAAACCTAAGTGTAAAATAATACTCTGAAGACATGATGAGATCCCTTGGAAGACGGGTGGTATAGAAATTTATTTATTTATTTGATTTATATACCGCAACCATCTAGCAAAAAAAGCTACTCTGGGTGGTTTACAAACATAAATAAATAAATAAATAAATAAATAAATAAATAAATAAATAAATAAATAATGATGGAGACATGTGATTTGCTAACTTTAGCGTTTATATTCCATAATGCACAGAACAGGGAGAAGGAGTTTTTTTTTGCTGTGCAGTGATATTGTTCATGTGTACATAGCTACAAACTGGACTGGCACCCCTGTCATCAGCTGGGACTGCAGCACATATGGATTTCTCTGTGCGTGGATGCAGAGGTATAAACTTCCCAGTTTAGCAAGGGCTGTCCTACATGTACATCATTCTGTGTCTGCATGCTTATGTGTGCAGAGGTGCACATGTGTGCCGTATGAGAAGCCACACAGGATGCTAGTTCAGGGTAACCCTTGAGAACGGATACAATACAGAATTTTCACATGCATCCTTCCTTAATAATGGTTTTGGACGGTTGCCTCCTTTTATAAAATGAAGCCCAAGGAGGAACATTGCCGCATCTTGCTCTTTAACATTCTCTATTATTCATTTTTGTTTCCATTGCGCTCGGTGCCTCTATTACCCGGAGCGAAGCAATATGTCATCATTTTGTTGAGCTAACCGGCCTAACAGTCTTGTCCCTTTGAGTTAGAAACAAGACAGCTACACTTCATCAAACCGTTGGCAAAAGCCGGACAGAAAAAGGCTGGCAGAAAAAAATATGGGAAACAGCCAAGTTTACAAAGTCAATGACTTTATTGGCCGGTGTTTTAAAAAATGGGGGTGAACATGCACGCATGCACGCACACGCACACACACGCACACACACACAAACACACGCTCCTTTTTGAAGGAAAACCTCATACAATCACACTTTCTTTAATTTCATCACTCACATCAAATAGCGGTAAGTCATTTCAGCCCTTACTTGATGACTATTAGAAAAGACATCTTCTCAATTGCCACTTCCCCTTTCTCTTTTTTGGGTGGGTGGGGTTTCCCCTCCCTCCTTCTCCTCCTTATCATGCTTCTTATTTGAAACAGATTTTTAACAGATAATCTTGCTCATTCTAACAATATCCTTCTTGCATTGTTATTCAAATAATTCTTAAAAAAACAGCTTTAAAAGCCGTCCGGAATAAACATCAATCAAAAGGCAAAAAATAAAAAAAATAAAAAATAAATTTTCCACCGGCGGTTGTATAAACATCAGATCAACTCGCTGATGTCTTCAAGGATTTTCAGGCTGAACCATAAAAAACTCCATTAACTTCTGACAAAGAATGCAAATTAATCGCAACATGGGGTGAGATGAAATTAAAGGCTCTTTTCTAATCAATGACAAGGCAGGATGAAATATTTACTCCTCTCTCTCCCCCACCTCTCTCTCTTTCTCTCTCTCTCTTTCTCTGTCTCTCTCCCCCCTCCCTCTACTTCCTTAGTTTAGGGCTCTGCTCCCTCAGACAAGTCCAAATGGGAAGTGAGAGTGCAAATACACCCACAACCAAGAGATGTTGAGTTTTTTGTGGCCCTCCAGAAACCACTTCCAAGTTTGCTTATTTATTTATTTATATAGCTTGTATGCCACCCACTACCCAAAGGTCTCTGGGCAGCTCACAATCAGAATGAACAATTAAAACATCAAGATACAATAAATAAAGTTGAAGACATCCAGCACAAACACATACGCGCACACACAGACACACACATGCACACCCCATCACCATCCTCCAAACCTCAGGTGCACCCAATTTGTTATTCACACTCTCCTGTGCCAGTGGAAAGGGGAGGGGGGGAAAGAGAGAGAAAATGCTGGCACAGACAGATGCACCAGGAACCTGAAATGACAGTTTTGCCCCTCCGGAAGTGTGATCACTACAGAAAAATCTAGTACAGCCTCCAGGTGAAATGTCTGGTGCTCCATATGGAGCAGAGAAAATTAACAACAAGATGGAAATCTCGCAAGCAGCAGGGAGCTAGGGTGGGTTTTTTTTTTCTGAAAAAAAAATGAAATTTAAAGATGAAGAAGGAGAAGTAATAAATTAATGGGGTGTGAAAACATTCAAAGCTTTACAATACCAGGGGCACTATTTGCTCAGAGTGGGTTTTTTTTTAAGAAGGGGGACTAGCATCCTCCCTTCTAAACTTCAAGTCATTTTGATGTAATTTATTAACAAAGATCTGCAAGTGTATCCAAAACCAGGGAATGGAATTTTAAGCCTGATCCTTGCAGACGTGGTTAAATCCCTAGCAGTAAAGAAGTAGAGAGTTGCCTTAAAAGGCATCCTAATAGATGCAGCCCAATCCCAACACAGAAGCAGAGGAGCACAAGCAGGGACTATTTGACAGGGGCAACGCTTGGCATTTCTCTGCAATTTCACAACTGTAAAACATGTCATTGCCCTCTATTATGCTTCAATTTAATCAGGACAATCTATATCCTTGTAGGAAAAAAAAAGCCCTTCTGTGCCTTAAAAGAGTCCCACCTTGCAATCCATAATCCTTTCAATACTGCATTTTACCCTGCACAATTGTTTCAATACGAATGAGACAATGATGCAAAATACACATTAAAATGATATATGACTTCTGAAAGATAAACTAACACACTATTACATAGTTAACTGCAGCTCTGAGGATGAAGCTGTTCAGTAGAGGATGTTTTGACTTAGACTGCCATACACAGGGGGAGGGAACAACTACTGTACCTTACAACATGCTTAAGATATATAATTCAATCCAGTTTGAATAATGTTGATATATACATCAGGACAAAATTATTCCTTTGAAGTCTATCAATTAATAAAAAATAATATGGGTCTCCCCCCCCCCAAATAATTCTGGAAAACTGTAACTGGTATCTTCCTAAAATTTGCTTTTCTAAATAGAAAATTAAAAAGTGCTGCTTTTGTGGCAAATGGCAATTATCAAAATTATTATTTAAGAAGAACATGAAGAAAACCAGGAATTTCCTGGATTGATCAAACAGTAGTTAGCGTATGCAAACACCTGGCAACAGCAGTGCCTGGTCTAATTATCATAATATTTAAATATTTTCTCTGCAAATTGACACATTTGCAACTCAATGGCACACGAAAACCCCCAACATAAATCACAATTGATCAAAAACAAAATCCTAAAAGCACGGTAGTTATCGGGAAAACATGACCCCTATAAGCAGCTGCATTTCATGACCAAGGTGAAAATGGTACACAAGATTTAAAAAATACCAAATAAGAAAATCTTTACTAGGAATCTGTTGTGTTCCTGCTAGGACTGATGGGATTCCATTCAACATTTAACACAACTGCAAAATATTTCAGATGAGGAACAAGATACACTAGTTCAGGATGTCCATGCTATTTTAATGCATCATCCTATCCTCAATTTCAGAATACTATAATATAGTTGGCTGAACTAATCCTGATGCAGTGAAGGATTAGTAACTTAATATGAATACGCTCCAAAAAAAATCAAGTGGTAAGGAGTACCCCTATCTGTGAGCATTCTACTGGCTTCAAGATACTGACCAACAGATCAGTTCATGGCCAACAGCTACTACTGACCCAGTCAACCAGACTGCTTCGAGGCGGGCGGGGGTGGGGTGGGGTGAATATATCTCTGATCCCCACAAATGGGGATTGAAGTTAACAGTGGCTCAAAGCTAACCATGATGGCAAAGCCGTCAACATATAAAGCAATCTGAGACTTAAACACGTGTGGTTCGACAAGCAAGCCAATGTGGGTTGGAGGACTTTGCTACTCCCAAAAGCTTAAGTCCTCCCTTTGTTTACAGTAGCTGTTGGATTGGTGGAAATGGGGAAGCAATGTCCTCCAATTCTTCTACTGCTTAAACAGCAGACAGCTTGCCAGTACTGAAGGAACCTTCTTGATCACCTTGACTCTGGCACATTTTGATTTTGCCCACTCATTCATGCACTTCTGGGAGTAAACTGCACATTTAAAAATCATAGCAAAACTAGATTATGGGTGATACCTTCATAGGCTGAGAGACTGAATAATAATAATAATAAATAATATATGTTTTAAAAATGCTGAGCTTTCGAGAGCAAGCTCTCTTTTTCAAAGCAGTTATAGAAGTCCAAACATGGCAAAGGATGTAATTTGCCAGGAGAGAGTTCTTAAAAGTTCACTTGGCAAGATGGATGCCAGGCTTCCTCTTGGAAGGCACGGGACAGCATGGTCCGATGGGGCTGGACTTTACAGGCCATTTCAAAGAGTGGCATGCTTTGAAATAGAGAGCTTGCTCTCGAAAGCTCAGCAACTATTTTATTTTTCGTCTAGCAGCCTATGAAGGCAGCACCCATAGTCTGTTTTTGCTTCTGTATTAATGGCTGCACGACTCCAAACCTCTTATTTAAAAACCATGAAATAGTCTTCCTCCTCCTTCTCTGAAACAGCTATGTTGGCCTATGAATTCTGTAGAATGGTCCCAAAACTTGATGTAAATCTAGCTTGTATAACATATATACTGTAGCAATGTATCTCACTTTTCATCTTTATCTCCTCCCACATTACAATTGTGCTATGGATTGGACCTGGGACCACAGGTAAGAAATAGTAAGCCATAGTAAGAAATGACATGGTGTTGCTACATAATTAACTTAATGTGCATTAGACCATCACCTGTTTAAATATGTAGGTATTCCTTGGTTATGAACCATAAGTAGTATGAAAAGAAACACTAATGACAAGCACTAAAACATCTGTTGTATTTTGAAATTCTTGAAAAATGTCAGAAGAGTTTAATTCTGAAAAATGCTGCTAAACACAAGGAAGAAACCAAATCGCTTCCTATTATTCAATAATCACAGTGGTGAGGCATCTGCATAATCTAACCATGCATAAATTAGTCAATGTTATTTGCATGATAATAACAAGTTAATAGATGCTTAAAGAGCACAGACTAACACTAGCTTTAAAATCAGACATGCCCCTAGGCACTTTGGCCTGGATCAACCAAGGCATCAGGAAAAGTGGGTACAATCCACCAGGGAATGGGTCCCACTTACGGACCACAGAAATCACTGAATATTGTGCAAAAGTTCCTAAATGTCCTAAAAGTTCCTATGCATTGCTCCCATTTATTTCAATACAAAGGCAGTGCCTGTGTTGGGTTGTATTCCATGTTTATAAAGCAAGAGAGAAGGAGAGGCTGGGGAGAACATCAAAGGATTCAATTGTCCCTTAAATGGTCATGTAATTTTCTGAGGGCTGGGGATACTTTCCTGGAAGCCTAACAGGAGCTTTCTCCTCATTTCAAGCCTGAAACCCCTTTTTGTTAGAAGGATGAGGCTGAAATGTTCAAATAGTTTTGCAGGCTGTTCTCATATCTGTCCTCACCCCTCTGACTCAAGAAGGGTATTGGGCAGGGCCCCTACATCTCTAAATAGCAATGCCTGAATAGCTTCTTGGAAAGTCTAAGAATATTCTCCCACTGAATTCAAGTGCAGTGTGGCTATTTTTTTTTTTTACTTTAGAAAACGGATGGACCAGTGAAATCTTGATTTGTTGTGGTACAGCCATGATGTAGGTTTATCAGCTTAGTAAGAACAAGGCTTCAAATGCACTAGCAGTCCAACTAAGTTCAAATTTTCTACTAGTTCATGCCTGAAAGATTGCGCCTAGCAGGAGAAATATTTTAACTACTCCATGATACACCTACACCAAGTTCTATAAGTATTTCAGAAGACCTAGACCTAACCTATCAACAAAACTCTTTTTAAAAGAAGTCAGTTTCTGATTAGAAGCAGGTTAGCAGAGGTTTGATACGTATCCAGTGCTTTTTGAATGCAAATAATTTGAACAGAATGGTATGACAATTGCTATCTTTTTTAACTTTAATTTTAAAATTGAGATTTTAATTTTGAAAAACATGCCTGCGGTGGCAGATGGAGTCATGATTGACTTTAGGTAGGATCAAAACATGTATGTTAAATATATTTGAGTTAAAGATGTTGCAGCATATTATTAGCAGAAAGTTATAGTTGCTAATTTTCTTAATCCTAGCCTTTTTTTTTTTTTGCTTTTGCTTTTGCTGGATAAAACCTCAACAACTAGTCCTAATTGCGACCCTGGTAAAACCTATGTCCAAGCAGACTAAAGCTAGCTAGATTCCCTTCTGATAGTTTGATACAGTAGTAGCGATGCTCTTGCCTGTTCCCATTCATGTGCATGAGAGAAAACACTTCATTTCCCTGTGCTAGGAAGAATCTAGTTTGTCCTTGCTTTCTAAAGTGCACAAGTAAAATCAGCCAGTATCCTGGCTCCCTAAATGGTAAAAATTGCATAAGAACATAGAACATATGTTCTTAGCAACTTTTACCATTTAGGGAGCAAATAGCAATACTGGCTATTTCATGGCAAGCACAAAATGATCTGAGTAATATTATTTTGTCCACAGTGATCATTTTAAAATGGGACACCAATAATTAGAAAGTGCTCAGAAACTCCAGTGGCTCCAACATTCCTCTGCCAGAATGTAAACTGGAGTTGCTTATATGGAACACATAACTCCCCTGTTATAATAGCTCCACCGGCTGCTGATCCATTTCTGGGCACAATTCAAAGCACTAGTTTTGGCCTATAAAACCATGAACAAATTGGGTGTAAGCTACAGTAACCCCCCCCGCCTATCGCGCGAGTTAGGGACCCACCCGACCCGCGATGCTTGAAAATCCGCGATATGCAGAAGTGCGTCGGGTGGGGCCTTGGGGTGGTGCGGGGCGATGCGATCGCTCCCCGAGCCCCCCCGCACAGCTCCAAGGCTTCTCGGAGGGGCCTGGGGGTGGCGCGATGCGATGCGATCGCTCTCCGCCCCCCCTGCGCAGCTCCGAGGCTTCTTGGAGGGGGCCGGGGGTGGCGCGAGGCGATGCGATTGCTCCCCGCCGCCCCCCTGCATGGCTCTGAGGCTTCTTGGAGGGGGCCGGGGGCGGCGTGGGGCAATGTGATTTCTCCCCGCCGCTCCCCGTGCTCGGCTCCGAGGCTTCTCAGAGGGGCCCAGGGGACGGCGGTGGGGCAATGCAATTGCCCCCTGCCACCCCCCCCCCCGCACAGCCCCAAGGCGCAGGTACTGCGATCCTGTGATATAGTGGGACCGCAGTACCTGAACCACGAAATGGTGGGGGGTGACTCTATTTGAAAACATGAGGTCTTTCTCTTGGCCCCCACCACTTCACAGAGATGTTTGGTCAGAAAATGAGAGAAGGCCATCTCTATTGCTGATCCCAAACAGTGGAACTCCTTCCCACAGGAAACCAGACTGGCCTCCCTCTTTGCTGCCCTTGTGAAAACAGGGCAAAGACCTATCTCTTTAGGCAGGCTTTTTTCTTCACTAACTACTATCTAAGAGGGCATTCTTAAAAATGGGGCTATTGAGTTTTTGTTACTTTTAACATATTTGTAGAACAGTGTAAAACTCTTTTTATCCACAAGTTTTAAATTGATATCTATTTAATTTTTTCAAAATGCCATAGTAATTGTTCTTCAGCTTTTAAACCACCTTAGGTCCTCTTGACGAGAAAGGCAGGGCAAAACTATTAAACTTCAGTTTAAATAATATAATATGCTGCAGCATCTTTAACTCAAATATATTTAAAATATATGTTTTGATTACTACCTAAAGTCAATCATGACTCCATCTGCCACCGCAGGCATGTTTTTCAAAATTAAAATCTCAATTTTAAAATTAATATTAAAAAGATAGCAATTGTCATACCACCCTGTTCAATGAACCAGAGTAATCATAGACTTCATATTCTTTGCAAGCCATCAACAAATAAGGTCTCAAGTACATAAAAGCAAAGTGTTCTGATTTTATACTGCCCCATATGAAGATCTTTGAGAAAATTCTGGACCAGCGCATTCACAATGTCCAATTGACCATCAACCAATGCAGATTCATCCAAGGATGCAGAAAGACCAATGCCATAGAGGAACATGGAGAGAAAACCCAACCACTGGAAAGTGTTCTGCTTATATACCGCCCCATAGTGCTTCAAGCACTCTCTGGTCGGTTTACAATTTAATTATGCAGGCTACACATTCCCCCCCCTCACCAACAAGCTGGGTACTCATTTTATTGACCCCGGAAGGATAGCAGCCTTGAATTTAAAAACAGGGCAAAATGGACAGCACTGAACATACTACATTTTAATTTAACTGGGAAGATTTATATGAATCTGGCTACAAGGCTCACAACTGCTCTCTGTAACTTCATACATAGGAATGAACACCACAGTAGCAGGCAATGATAATAAACGTTCTTACCTGAGGATACGGGAACCTCCCGAGAGCAAGCTGAGAAAGGAAATAATATTTGTCTAGTTAGAGAGATTTGCATTAAGGGTTCAGCAAGGTAGAGAGGCAAATGAATGGTAAGAGGAAGAAGATGCATCTTAAAAATAATAGTAAGGGCAAAAATTATACAAATAGAACAATGAAGCAAAATAATTTCTAAACTAGGAGAAATGTTTTATTTAGAATAGACAAGCAATGCATAATGAATCTACAATCTATTGTTTGCCTTCCATTTTTGATATCGGAACTCAATTTCTGTATATATAAGTAAATAGTGAAAAATATTTGGGGACGATTTACTGAATCTACTTAGATTTCAAAACAAGAATTGTCAAGACATTCAAAATATTTGGATGAAGGCAATCGTCCAAATCACAAGAGGCAGGAAACACTGTGGTGACAGTGTTTAGATGTAAGGAAAGTGGACAATACTGAGAAATAAAATCACACCTTAGAGTGTGGCAACCATTGCACAACACTCCATATTAACCAATATGGAAAACCACAACCAATGTTCTCTGTAAGCTGTGTGAACACTTGCCCAGAACTCCATCGGAACTGCATGCTGACAGCCGGTTTGTTTACTTCCCATTTTGAATGTACCCCTGCCCATTCCTACACACATGACCCCAAGTCTTCTGATTCCTTTATTGACAATTATTGAAATAGATTAGAACAGGCATGTCCCAACTTCGGCCCTCCTGATGTTTTGGACCGCAACTCCCAGAATTCTAAGCTTAGATTGCCAATGACAAAGGACTGTGGGAGTTGCGTTCCAAAACATCTGAAGAGCCGAAGTTTGGACATGCTTGGATTAGAATCTTCACTGTATACAGAAGCGTTCAGTGAAAGGATGAGAAAACATTTCTCTTACCACTTCTCTAACTCTAAATATGGAATAATACAGTACTTTAAAAGAACTAAAGACAACAAAACCAATACATGCAGTTCCCTGTATGGGGGACCATTACGGCTCCCTCCATATCTCTGAAATATTCAGACAGACATCATGGCGATGGGTTGTATCTTCTAAGCAAGTCTGTTTTCTCTTCCTGATTATTACCAACAATGCACACATCACACTCCACTGATGCCTTTCTACAAATGCTTGCAGAGCTTTTAGATGCTGGCTGTATGAAAGCACATTTCAAATTCAAATAGTTCATCTCCCCAGTGAGCTGCGCCTGTCAGAGTCCCTGCCCGCCTTCAAGAAGGCCCTGAAGACCCATCTTTTCAGGGAGGCATTTGGTGACCTTCTTAGTTAGTTTGGTTTTCCTTTTTTTCCCTTTCTTTTTTCCCTTGCTTTATTGTGCATGGGTCGTGCCGCCATCTTGCCCCCCTGCATTAATTATGCCTGGTCCTGCTTTCTTGCTTGTGTTTTTATTATCTGTTTTTATTGTTGTAAGCCGCCCAGAGTTCCCAGTGGGAAGATAGATAGATAGATAGATAGATAGATAGATAGATAGATAGATAGATAGATAGATAGATAGATAGATAGATAGATAGATAGATAGATAAATAAATAAATAAATAAATAAATAGGACAGCCCTTGGAAATTATCCCTGAGTCTACCTTGTTATTTCATTCTGCCCATATATTCCAAAATTGCTAGTTCCGAGCTGAATAGACCTACTGGATCAATTGCTGATCAACTGAATCAACTGTTAGATAAATCCTACTGATTATGGAAAACCCCACTTTATTTAGCCCAGGATGAATAAAAATGCCAATGTATTTATTTTATTAAAAACAGTTACCAGAATCCTGTCAGTTACGCTTTTTAAATGCAATTCCATTGGAGGTAACAGTCAGTGGCAAATTGCTACAAGCCAGCATAGACATTTCCCATCATGCATCAGTTTTTTGACTTGTTGAGCCATACCAAATGTCCACCCTGACTTCTTAACTAACATTACTTCACCACAGAAATGTAGTGAAATAAGCAAATGCCTACCTAGGCTGATAATGTTATGCTGGTGTGAATATGCAACTGGATTCTGGCAATCCCTTGGCATTTCACTTGTTAGTTGAAAATGTGAACAGAAAGAAGGCTGATGCCTGGATATTTCTGCACATAAATTGCAAAAATAGACCACAGAAACAAGAATACTATGACGCAAAATAACACAAGTGACATTTATTTTAAAAATAAAGCGAATTTCTCTAAATGCAATTTAGAGACTGTTTCATTGGCATAAGAATAATTATTTCTGCATACAAGGTATGCACAAGTCTTGAAAATAAGACATGTCATAACAGTGAGCATCAGGAGTTTTTTCATATATGAAGAAGTACTGCAGTACTGCAGGAGCCAGAAATGAAATTCAGTGGAAGGCAACAAAATGAACTCAAGAGCTCAAGTAGAACGTGGTTGCTTTCCCCAAGAGTTCCTATTGCTGCCAATTCTTCCACTAAGTCATCTCTATTGGTTAGAATCAAGTCAAGGTTGGTTTCTCTAATTCCTTCCTCCACCATTTTGCAGGAGAAAATTACCAGCCACACAAGCCAGGAATTTCCTGGAAGGGCCAGTTTTGGCAGAATTTGTCTCCTTACCAATATCAGGATAGTTGCAATCTCCCATTACTTCTACCCCATGTTTCTTTGACATTCTTGCATTTGTTTTTCAAAGGTTTCATCTGCACCTTCTTCTTGATTGGTGGTCTGTGGTTGACTCCAACAACCATGTTCCTTTTGTTTTCCACCCCAATTATATTAATCCAGAAACTCTCAGTGGGGCAACTCGGCTCCTTTATGCACAAATGTGTTTTTCACATACAGTGCTCTTCAACCTCTCTTACTGTTCTTTTTGAACAATATACTGGTATATCCTTCAACTGCCAGTCACGGGAGTCATCCCACCAAGTTTCAGTTATCAAGTCATATTTGCCCTCCTGAACTAAGATTTCCATTTCTTGTTTGTTCTCCATACTCCTCTCATTGGTATATAGCAGTGGTGGTGAACCTTTCCAAAACTCCAGATGTTTTGAGCACAACTCCCAGAATTCTGAACCTAGATTGCCAATGACAAAGGACTGTGGGAGTTGTGGTCCAAGACATCTGGAAGGTTTGCCTCCACTGGTATACAGTCACTGGAAATATTATGAAAGATTATGATTATGAAGATTGTTATGGGCCCGCATTAAAGACTCTTGGTCTGTTTCTTTTGTTGTACATAAGCTTTCATCTACTTTTACCTCTGTGTTTGCATCTCCCCTCCCCACCTTCCAATTTAGTTTAAAGTAGAGATGGGCACAAAACGAATAAAAAATTAATTTCATTATTCGTTTCATTAGGTAACGAAACAAATAACCAACCGCTTCCTCTAAGAAAAATGAAACAAAATGAAACATCCAGGTCAGGGAGCTCTAAAGGCAGTGGTGAGGAGCTGCTGGAGCACTGGAGGCAGGGGTGAGGCCTCCCGCTGCCCGGCGAGGCCTCCCACCATCCGGTGCGACCGCGGCCAGGGCCTTCTGGGCTGCTGCCGCTGCCGCAGCCAGGATTGCCGCCACTGGGATCGCCACTGCCACCGCCACCACCAGGATTCCTGCTGCCACTGCTACCACCATCACCACCGCTGCTGGGATCGCCGCCGCCGCCATCCAGGTAAGCCAAACCAGTTTGTTTTGTTTCAGTTCATACAAAATTTTGTTTCAAAAATTCATACGAAACGAACTGAGCCCCCCCCCAAAACAGAACGAACTGAACCATCGGTTTTCTGTTTTGTGCCCACCTCTACTTTAAAGACAAAATACTTACAGATTGTGTCCATTTTTAACCATTAGGACTTATTAGCAACTATGGGGGAAAGCCGGCTCTCGACCTGTTCACTTTTATCTCTTGCAAGGTACTGTCTTAAGTGGTATTCTGAAATATAGTGGAAGGCATAGAAATTAAATGATCAGGTAAATTGGGTAATAGAGATTGAAATAAGGATTCCAGTGATCTATTAACTTATGAAGCCAAAGGATTCAAAAGATAAAGGGGGAGGGCATGCAATGAGACATGGCAAGAAAGACTTTACTGATTCACTCCTTAACTTCTGTGCTTTTATCTTTTCAATTTTCCTGTGGGGATTATATATCATTTTATCTCCAAATGGCTTCTGTTGTGTGGATAGGATACTCCTGTTGACAATGGCCTAATCTGTTTGTTTTTGTGAGAACATTTTTTTCCCTTTGACTTTTATGCTTTAGCTGCTAGCCTATTTATAAACCTAAATCTACATACAGAGGTCATTGGTTGGCTGAACTTAAAACCATTTTGCTCAGTAAATTTAATTAAGAAAATACAGTGCAACTCATAAGCAAATGAGTTTTTCCTACTTTTAAACCAAACCATCCTCTTGAGTGTTGATTGCCTTGCTCGACCCCTGGTGCTACTGAAACAGGCAAAATTAAAAAGGACATTAAAGCTTCATTAAATCTGAAACACATTTAGTACAGTGACATATCTGCAGGCTATTTCAGGGAAGATTACAGACTCTTTTGTGAGTTTCTTAATTTATAATACCTTGACAATTCTGAAAAGGGGTGGGGGCAGACTTGGCATATCCAATAGAAGAATGGTTCTAGTGCTCCTGAATTTCATTTCTGGCTCTTGCAGTACTGCTAGCATTGTGGAATTACATCTTCATATATGAAGCAAATCATGATGCTCACTGTTATGAGATGTCTTGTTTTTAAAACTTTACATACCGTGTATGCAGAAATAATTATTCTTATGCCAATGAAACGATCTCTATATTGAGAAATGCCCTGTATTCAAGACTTCTACAGGGGTCAGGGACCATATCCCGCCCTTTCTGATCTTCTAGCATTAACATGTGTACTTGGCTCCGTAGTTCCCCACTTTGGGTAGATCTGGATAGTAACGCAGTTTGTATTTCACTCTGGCATCTCTTCAGAAGGGCCGCTACAAACTCAAGTCTTGACAAAATTACATCCAGAAATCAACTGAGGTGAGGATGTTTTGAATATTGTCTTAAAAATATGATTATGTTACAAAGTCTCCTGCCCCCTTCCCTTGCTTTTGTATGGCTCACAGTTTTTTAAAAGAAAATCACAGTTATATCAAAGAACACAGGATGGCTTTATTTAGTCACATTCCATGTTTCTCAGCATAACTGCAAATTGAAAATAAGCACTTACGATACTGTTGGAGAGGGAGCTAAAGAAAGACTTTATAGTCTGAAATGTTCTAAAATTTGTTCTTAATTACTTTGTGCACATTTTAACACAACTTAATTTCCATCTCAAGATTTTGCATTTAGATTGTGCACTGCAGTTAAACCCTTGGTTTAGAGGAAAGCTGCTTGCCACTTTCAAACATTCAGACATTGGAAAGTTTTTCTAAAAAAGCTCAGACATAACAACTGGATTACCTGGAACTCACCATGGAAGATTTCATTTCTAAGACCCATTTGAACATTTCTAGATAAAAGGTTGAGCATCACCTAACGCCCCACTCACAAAAGACCCTGATAAATATTAAATACTGCAAAAAGAAGTCCTATCCTTTTCTATTCTTACCTATACCAATTCCGCTGACCTTTTATAGCACCGTTTAGAAAAGAATCCAGGAGGATATAACTGCAATTTACCCCTGTTAAAGTGCTGTGGAGGTTAAATTGGCAACAAAGAACAGAGACGCAAACCACCCCGAAACACGGTCTCAACTAAATGAGAAGGATTTAGTAACACAGGTCCAAAAGAAGGGATGGGGTGGGGGAAAAGTTACAAATTAATTTAATCTTCTGCCTATACTGTAGTTTGCAGCTGCAGTTCAAGCGTCTGGGGCTTAGAAACAAAGCAAGGCAAGGCCACAGAAAGAAGGAAGTTTTCATTTTTAACGTATAAGAGACATTAGCTGATAACTTGTGGAATGTGCAGCAACCCCTGCTGAGGACCGTAAGAGAGACAGAGGAAATTGCATATAGGTTAGATTAGGAAGAAAAGCCACCGGGTCAGGCAGAATACATGCCCTCTGGGGCTGCCACGTGACAGGGACAGGATCCCAAGATTAATTCATCTTCATTCAAGAATCTGATGGTGCTGTTAAATCAACGGTTTCCAGTTTGTGGTATCATCTTACAATCACTTTGGACACGGAAAACCTTTTTCTAAAAGATGCCCAGAGCTCAACTGAGGGCTGGTGAGTCCAAATTAATATGTGTAATTTGCAATCAGAACAGGATCTCCTATAAAAGTAGGATCTTATTTGTTTGAGATCTAGCACCCAAAATTTCATGGAGTGCCCCCTAGTTCTAGTGTTGTGCGATAGGGAAAACGGTTTTTCCTGAGCCTGACACCACTATTACAGTAAGTACAATCCTGATTCCTCTTGCTTATCCCAACATCATTTTGGGAAAAGACTTTGGGTGGATGCTACCTTTGGTGGTGGTGGTGGTGGTGGTTGTTACAGTTGTGACCAACTCTTCATGACCCCATGTCCATGGAGTTTTCTTGGTAGGAATACTGGAGTGGCTTGCCAGTTCCTATTCGAGGCGCCTATAACACGTGATATTCCCTGGCACTCCCAGCCCATCCAAGTACTAGCCAGGTCCAACCCTGCTTAGCTTCTGAGATCAGGCAAAATCGGATGCGCTCAGGGCATCTAGGTAACTCACTGCTACCTTTGATACATCCTAGTTTAATTTGGCAGGACAGAGCTTTGCTCTTAGAGAGACTAGAGAGAGACAACCATCTTATCCTTTGGTTTGCTTCAGCACTTCTTGGTGACAAACAAAGGTAGCAATAAATGTGACTAATCATTCAAAGTCAGAGTCTAGTTATAGACAGATTTATAGAATAACCACACACACAAACACACACGCACACATACTTCTTTCTGTTCAAATAATAGTCTCATTCCTCTCCCCAATCAATATAAACCCTGCTGACAATTGCTCAGCAATGAATACTGCAAAAGGAATGATAAACTGAGGTCTCAATCTGGTCAAACTTAACCTAAACTTACACTTTATTGCAGCTTAGTTCACAATCTTCCCCTTAATATAGGGTTACCTCCCAGTGCAGCAAGTGGATAAATCATCCTGGAATATTACTCTGGCTAAGTTTCACTGTGACTGGAGCATATGCGCTTCCAAGGCACTGAAGCAGAGCCCCATAAAATACACTAATTACTAGATGTTATGGTCACTGAGTGATTGATAGCCCTCTGCGAGGCAACTTCTCCATTTCCAGTTTTTCTGATGGGCCTCAACCCGACACAGAGGCAATTATTAATTCATGACCTGGGCCTTAGGCACTGAAACCTTGACTTCCGATTTTGCCGCCACTGAACTACTACCCACTAAACCTGGATGTCACTTTCTGCTGTTGCGACGGAAAAGTGGTAGCATATTGCTGACTGTCCTTTGGCAAAATCTCTAACGCATGAGTATATGTATACAATACTTGATAATTTAAAACACAACTGATCCACAATGAAGCAACTGTCTCCCAACCTGAATTCTCCAAGAGAACTGCATATTGGCACCCTGACACTAGTTTCCTTGGGTCTTCCAGCAATGAATAAAAGCATGCCAGTTTGACACGCCATAGCCTGCCATGAACTGACCTCTAGATAGCTCTGTGCAACAAATATAACACAAAAGCAAAGTGTTCTGCTTATATACTCCCCCATACCACTTCAAGTAGTCTCTGGGTGGTTTACAGTTTAATTACAGCATGCAGGCTACACATTGCCGCCAACCCCCACCCCCCGTGAGCTGGGTACTCATTTTACCAGCCTCGGAAGGATGGAAGGCTGAGTCAACCATGAGCCTGCTACCTGGGATTGAACGACAGGTCGTGTGAGCACAGTTTTACCTGCAATACAGGCAATTAACCACTGAGCCACGGGGCTCCATAAGAACAAGTACTCCAAAAACAAGGCCCCTTAAGATTAAAAAAGTTTTATTTGTTATGGGGTTCCATTGGCAGAGGCTACTTCTTCAGGGGCATGGACAGCAATATTCGGATCACAGGCTCATATGCACACTGCTTCCGGTGAGTGGAGTGAAACAAAACAAAATGAGGCAAGAAATGGACAACTGTATTATTGGCACTGATCCAAACTTCCACTGGCGTGAATAACACAACTGTGATTTACAGTACCTCATTTCGTTCTGTCTCACCTCATAACCATAACCAGTGTGTATACAAGGCTGTGGTTTTCATAGTGTGCTCCGTACATCTGAAAAAGTGGCCTATGGCCACAAAAGCTCACGTCAAATAAAATATGTTAGCATTAAGGATGTCTCAAGACTCCTTGTTTTTTGCTGTAATAGATTAATATAACTACAGCTACTTTACAAAGAACACTATTATACCTTAAAGACACAGAGAGCGAGAGTGAGAGAGAGAGCGCTATACAGTACATTTATATATAAAAGCTATAGTGTAGTAGGGATGGAGTCTAACTGAAGTGCAATCGAGGCACCAATAGTTAACATTCAAGTTAACATTATTAATAAAGATAATTAACTTCCAACCATTTACTACTGGTAATGGGCAGAATGATTAAGTAATGTAACATAGCTAGTGGTGAAAGTGTTTGGGAGTTTTAGTCCAAGAACACCCTCATCCACTGAAAATTCTAGTACCATATCTCTAATCTGGAAGCCACTGTGTTATGCAATTTAGTAAATCACTTGCATGCAAAACCTCCCCGCCCCCAATCTAGGAAATCTAGAATACCACATTACAGTAACAATTTAAAAGGTGATCTCCACAGAGTACACTTGACATTATGCACCAGTTTTAAGAGATGCACCTTTACACTTAAAAGCAACAAGAGTGTATATTGAGGAATATGTATTCCACAGCTAAAAGCCATGCAAGGAAGAAACCCTCACCTGTGCGCCTGTCAGCCAAGCCTACACAGCTGATGGCATTCTTAAAAAGGCCTCTGTGATTCCCAAGTGACCCATAAACACTCAAGGCCCAAGCTACTTGGGCTTCAAAAGTTAAAACAAGCAGCCTGAATTAGATCCAGTAAGCAACTGGCAACCGGTGCAGGTTTTTCAATACCCAGCCTCACAATCACAATATCAAACACTAAAGAGCAGCTAAGCTGCCACTCATTGTACCAGTTGGAGATCCTGGATCCTTTTCAAGTGCCATCCAAAGAGCACTGCAGGACACAAAACATGATGTTGTAAAGGTAATGATGAGTTTTTGCCAAATCAGGTCAATTCAGGAAAGCAGACTTCAGTGTGATCTAGGAATCCAGAGACAGTCCAAAATCAAAGAGCACCTGCCATCTTACAATTCCTTGGCCGTTTAAAATACCAGTCGTGCTTGCAAAGATATAACTCTAAAGAAGAACCTGGAACAGCAAAGCACCTGCTGATAAATTATACTTCAGTTGTATACAGTCTGCACTGTGCCAATTCATACACTTGTTATAGTCACACTTTTTGCTTACTGTTTATTTATTTTATTTATTTATTTTAGAGTATTATCCTTTATTTATTTATTTTAGAGTACTATCCTTTTCCTTAACACCTGAGTCGGTTTATACTGTGAGATTCGATCTTTGAGGTAGCTTGCACCCAGGTCGTATAGTGCTTTGTAGGTCAAGGTCAGCGCCTTGAATTGTGCTTGATAGCTGATTGGCAGCCAGTGGAGCTGTTTGAATAGGGGTGTAATGTGATCTCTGTACCCCACCCCAGTCAGCGTGTGTATATGTTTTGTTCAATAGCAATTGCATTGACAGCTGTGTGTGCTTGTAGCATGTATTTCTTCTTTCTTTCTTTCGAGGATGTTGATGGTGTGCTGGTCTCTCTCCAACTCTGTGTTGCAAGTCCCATTTGCCTGGTACTGGATCTCTGAGTGGTGGCAACCAGATGTGCTAGACACAACTGTGCAGGGAGCCGGACCCTGTACCATGGCAGAGTCTATGGAAGGTTGCATTGTGTCAAAGACAAGTTGGGCAATGAGGAAACAAGGCCACTTCTTGATGAAAATGATGACAATTACTGAAGCATTTTTGTTTGCTTTAAGTAGTCTGTACTTGAATATGGGGACCAAGCAACATGAAAGAAAAGGAACAGATATGAATGATGACACAGAAAGCATCTATAAATAAACCCCATCCCAAACAACTCTTGGGAGATTTTACAACCTCGAAGTGATACCAATGGTCCCTATATAATATCACAGGATTCATAACCAAATCCCAAGAGATGACTCAATATCTCTCTGGTTCCTGTCCAATTTATCTTTTTAGTACTAGTACTAAGCCCACAAACCTTTATCTTCTGCTTGAGGGTTTCCTAAGGAAAACTTTTCAAGGAAAAACATCTACTTCATCTGCAATATTTCCCATATTAGTAATGTTTAATTTATGAAATAAGAGACCCAGGGCTAAAATCTAACTGGGAATTTTATTTTTAAACCCCCAGACTCACAGACGAAACAGGGCTAGTTGTGGTCTCAGAATAGCTTGATCATGAAAAAAGTATCTTATACCATTTATATAAGAATGCAGCAGCCAGATTGGTGGTTGGTGTGGGAAGATATGACCACATCACCCCCCTTCTGGCTCACCTGCACTGGTTTCCCGTTGCCTTCTGAATAAGGTTCAAGATACTGGTTTTGATTTACAAAACCCTCCATGGCTTGGGTCCAGAATATCTGACGGAGCATATCATCCCAAGATCTACCTCGGCCTGGCCCACCAGAACATCTCTGGTCCAAATGCTTAGAATTGCCATTCCTAGGGAAGCTCGCAAGACCTCCACCAGGAACCGCACCTTTTCAGTTGCTGGTTCTATCTGGTGGAATCAGCTCCCTAGTGAGATCAGGACCATGGAGACACTCTCAATGTTCAGGAAGTTGCTGAAAACATGGCTTTTTAAGGCTGCCTTTGGCAACTAGAAGGCGGAACATTGTTTGATCTTGGTTTTATTCACCCATTTTTGTTAATTTTTCCGCCATCTTATATTGTTAGTTTTTTTTTTTTTTTGGTTCTTATGTTTCTTATGTGGGTTTATCTGCTCCTTGTGTGCATGGTTCGATATTATTTATTTTATGTTTTATGTTGTGAACCGCCCAGAGTTCCCTTGGGAAAGTCGAGCGGTCCAGTCAACCTTCTCCCGTTTTAGGTCACTTTCCCACCTGTGTCCCTACATGGACACCAGGAGCCTCACCACCCTGGTTCATGCACAGGTAGTCTCAAGATTAGACTACTGCATTGGCCTCCACATGCGGCTGCCCTTGAGGCTGACACGGAAGCTTCAACAGGTCCAAATGGTGCAGCCAGGCTATTACCTGGGTTGAGAAGAGACAATTGTATTTCCTCTACCCTGGCCGCTTTGCATTGGTTACCTGTCTGCTTCTGTGCCAGCTACAAAGCGTTGACTCCAAGATAAAAAGCCCCAAATGTTTTGGCAACTTGTTACCTGACAGAATGCATTCCTCTGCAGAGCTCAACCTGTAATACCAGTTCATATCCAACTGTGAGTATGAGCATTAATGCTGGAGGAGCCATGCAAGTGGAGAACTAGAAATCGAGCCTTCTCGGTGGCCACTCCAACACTTTGGAATGACTTACCACCAGAGGTTAGGGTTTCCTCCCTGGAAACTTTTAAAAGGATATTAAAAGCAAGACTTTTTAGGCAAGCTGATCTGGAGTCAATGGTAAAATAACAGCAGCTGTCTAACCTTGAACTTTCCGCCTGCAACTGTATTCTGTGATGGGTCTAATGTGTCCAATGTTATTTTAATTATGTTTAATTATGATGATGCTTATTTATGTTGATATGTTGTTGACTTATATTATGCAGTTTATTTTTAATTTGCATTATGTTATAGTTGGTTTTTGAATGCTGCTTTGTCTTTTATTGTTGTTAGTGGCCCAGAGTGGCCTTTGGCTAGATGGGCAGGATAAAAATGCAATAATAAAATAAAACAAATAATGGAGGAACTGTGTCAAGACGCTTGTCTCAGTATTAACATTTCTCTGTTATATGGGGTGGGACTGTTCTCAAAACATATTAGTAATTCTCCCGTGATGGTCCTCCAGATTCTCAGCTTATTTTTCAGACAAATCATAGTCATAGTTTTGTATCAGCCACTGAACAACGTAATCCAAGACAAATGAAATTACATGGATGCTCTATCAAAGTACTGTACTCTGCATGTTGATTCATATGAACAAAACAAGGGTCAGTGTGAAAAATGTTGACCTAAAAGATAACTGCACTGACATGAATAATACTTGTTTAAATTTAATTGGATTGCCTAGGAAAAAAATGCCTGCACAGAACGACTACTTATGCAAAAAGATACTATTGGCTTTGAAACAATTTGTACCCTGATGGAAGCCTGCATGCTCCAGCCACATACGTTCATGAAGCAAATGGAAGTGTCCACAGATGAAGGACCACAGCAAGATCCAGCATCATCTTGATACACACCAGGCCCACCTTTACTGCTCAGCAGCACTGAGCCCCATGGCCCAGTGGTTAAATGCCTGTCCTGCAGGTAAAACTGTGCTTACGTCCTGGGGTTCAATCCCAAGTAGCAGCAGGCTCGTGGTTGACTCAGCCTTCCATCCTTCTGAGGTCGGTAAAATAAGTACCCAGCTTGCTGGGCGGGGGTGGGGGGCAATTTGTAGACTGCATTACTGTAATTAAAAAACTGTAAACCACCCAGAGATTACAGGAAGTGGTATGGGGTACTATATAAGCAGAACACTTTTCAATGCATGCAGCCTGAGCCAGATTGCCTGGTTTCTCACCCAGTGCCCTGGACACGTCGTCCTAAGCAAGAGGCTGGGAGAGAGGAGCCGATTGCTTTCTCACTCAGTGCAGCTCGATGCCGTAGCTGCTGCTTGTCTTATTGTCCGGGAAAAGCACACAATGTCTGGGGTAGGAATTTTTCTGAAAGCTGGAGCCAACCTCTCGTGGACCAGCAATAATTCTGAATATGGAAGAACTTAAGGTCCAAGGCCCAAAATACACAGCACAAACATGCAAGCAAACATAGGTAGCAACTAATATGGAGGATCTACAGTGTTCTAATATTTAAAAACATGCTTAGAAATGCCACATTTACTCTAAAGAAAAAGCAGGACTGTGGCTGCACACCCGTTTCCTCCTGCACCAACCCTCCCAACCACCCCCACATCTGTTGTTCGCCCTGAAGGGTGTTGTTTTCTGCAAATGGTGTCTTCGGTGCCAAAATGCAACAGATGGGGAAGAAAGTGTTTCAAAACAAAACTATCATAACCCTCTGATCCTGCTCCAGAGTCCTGATTATATTTTTATTTCACATAGACGTGGTCAGTTTAAGACAGCAATGTAACGTATGGTTTGAGTTTCAGAATGAACAGTACAGGATCATACAGGAGAAAAAGTATGACCTGGTTTGAAACAGTTATCCAAATTTTACACAACTTTGTATTCCAAGTTTACAAACAAACAAAAAAGCTGGAAAAAAAAATAAAGATTGGCTTGACTCAAGAATTAGAACCATCAAGCAGATGATCAGAAGGGGGGAAAAATCAGCAGCATAACTGCATTGGTCTCCAGACCACTTGCCCCTGCAGGCTGATGTAGAGAATAGCTCTTTTTCAGGGTCCTGGGAGGAAAAGCTAGTAAATTTAACTATAGTAAACCCCTGCCTATCACGGGGGTTAGGGACCCGACCCAACCCACGATAATGGAAAATCTGTGTTATGCACATTCTGGGTCGGGTTGGGACTGGGGGGCTTGTCTGGGGCCTCCTACACTTACCTGAGGTCTTGTGCAGCCCCGAACGGGCCTCCGAGAGGCTTCCTGGGCCTGTTGGAGGCCCCAGAATTGGTTTCCGGTGATCTGGAAATCACTTCTAGTTTTCCAGAAGTCACTTCCGTCTTGCTGGAAGCCACTTCTGGGTCCTCTGACAGGCCTGGGAACCCTGCCGGAGGCCCGTTGGGTGCAGCGCCAGGACTGGGGTAAGTGCAGGAGGCCTCAAACAGGCCCAAGCTGCTTGCCCCAGGGGAACTTGCATTTCATATACTGCGGTTGCGCGATATACCAGAAACCACAAAATGGCGGGGGACGACTGTTTCTTGAGGTGGGAACAATAGTGACCACAGCCTATTAACGATTTAGAAACGGCTTAGAAATTGAGTTTCTCCAACTCTCTACTTTTTGGTCTACCACGTGGCCACATAACTGAAAGCACAGAAGAAGCTTTCAGACAAGATCATCCCTCCTTTCACAAACTACTTCAGGGACATGACTGCGGTGTATATTTCTCAGTATAGGCACGTTCTTTTCCAAAATAAAATGAAGCGTCAGAAAGATATCTCCCAAAGAAACAAACAACTTAGTCACTTAAATTTGATTCAGAAGGGTAATTTGGACACTGATATAAAGTCCAGTTTCCACCTCCAAATGCCACTTGGCCCATGCCAGGGTCAACTGCAGCAGCATGACTTTCAATGACAATGACCTTGCCTTCAACTTTACTCATTTAACACATCAGTCAAGCCACTTCAATAAAACAACAATTGTGTTGAAGAGAGGTCTCAAAGGAACGGACAACACAGCAATTAACAAGGGGCACAAATTGTTCCCTGCAGGTAACTTGGGAGGCAAGTGGAGAAAAAAAAAAGAGAAGGGAGTTGGTGCTAGAAAAAGCCCATGGATGATACCTCCCAACCCAGTGCTGTTTGCAAAAATTCCCTGCTGTCAAGTGTAAATCCTGCCCCCCCCCCCAAGAATCATTACTGAGTTTTAAGTAGCAGGCTGTTCATATGAAGTTGTGCAGTGTTAACAAGGCAGAAGGGTTCCTCTTAACTGATTGTCACAACAATCCTGTGAATGATGTTGGGCTGACGGATATGCCTAATGGCCAACCCACACAAATCAGACAAATAACTGCACTGCAAAACCAAAATACAGAAGAATGATAGGAGAAAACAAAACCCATTCACTGCAGGCTTACTGGGACAAAATACCTTCCTGGAAGGTTTGTAGTTATGATGGCAACGATGATAATGCCTGTTAGCACACACAAATTACCTGCCCACAATGCCAAAAAGTCTGCAGGAGAGAACCAATAGAATACCAACACAATTCTATTATGGACATTCCAAAAGCTTCCAAAAAGCTGATCCCTCATTTTCCTCTGACCATGAGAAGCACGGATCTTAACCTGAATCACCCCCCCCTTGTGGTGTCCAAACTCCGGCCCTCCAGATGTTTTGGACCACAACTCCCACAGTCCTTTGTCATTGGCAATCTAGGCTCAGAATTCTGGGAGTTGTGGTCCAAAACATCTGGAGGGCCGGAGCTTGGACACTCCTGCTTACACCCTTCAATGTTCCAGATCAGCAAAGCTCTATTTAAGTTACATGCAATGCAAATCCAACTAAACACCCGATGACCCATGTTGCAGGTGTGTACCAAGAGCAAGAGGCAGTCTAAATATCAAATCCTTTGTATGACTTAAGAGAGAAATGTGGAGCCTTTTTGCCTTCAGATTAATGTCTTCATGTAGAACAAACCCATTTTTAAATGGAACACAAACACTGAGCAGTATCGTTTTAAGCCACTAAGCATGGAAAAGAGTGCTCCAAAGAATGATCTACTGCAGCAGATTAAGATATCTCATTCCAAGGCAGCCTTGTCACCTGAGCTATAAAAGAGGTGCTTGGATCACTGCCCAGGTCACTGCCATGAAAGCCTTCTTCAAAGGGGGAAGGGAATGAAAATAGTTTGCGGATTAGCTTAGACATCCTGGTTCACCAGACCCAGAGAATTCAAAACAACAACAACAACAAATTGAAGCTCAGATATAATTTTTAAGTTATGTGAAATCGTGCAAATGCACCTACCTCCATAAAGGAAATTCCTAGACTCCATACATCAGAATGAATGCCATATTGCTCTCCTGAAATCCTTTCTGGCTGTTGAAAATAAGTGAGAGGTGGGTTAGGGAGAGAGTTGAATTTAATGAATTGACAGAAAACAGTAACAGGGTATAAATGTTACAGTATTTATTTAAAATATTTATTTATTTTTATATATTTTATTTTTAAAACTAAAAAAAGGAAAAACAGATACATTGCTTATCTCCAGCCGTGTTACCTATATCAGAAGTTTTAGATTGGCCTAGTTGTTTCATAATTCTCTTCTCATCTTAAACAAGATTATTCTCGTATATCCATATTTACTAAATATTTTTTCCATTAATGTTGTTCTAATATTTTCCCATCAATATTATATTCATATTTGCTCTGTCTTCATCTAGTACAAAAAATACAGATAATAGATTACAATATTGTACTAGCTAGTTTAGTCTTAGCAAAATTCTCGATCCTAAAAACTTAATTAACTGAACAGCTTAGATTGTATTCAACTAACTTAATATATAATAGATATATGCTTACATCAATTTTGTCTAATACAAGAAGTGAAGATAGTGAAGTACAAAGTTAAGCTAGTCTGTCTAATCAACAACCTTAGATTTAAAATATTTTTACCCTGACTTTCTCCATAAGAGGATTCAAGGTGACTTACACCATTCAAAAAGATAGCTAAAAACAATGCATTAATCACATATTATAACAGAATTAAATAAACACTGTATTAAAATGTTAAATAAAAGTATTATTAAAGGAGATTAAAAGCAAGAAAATACTACCCATCCTGATTTTATAACACTTTTTATACAGTATGTCACTAAGGGAAAGCCTGGCTAAAGAAAAGATCTTTGACTACTTGCAAAAGGACAGCAAAGATATGGACAACCTGACCTCTTGTGGGAGGGAGTTCCAGTGTCTGGGAGGAGTAACAGAGAAGGCCTTCTCTCATATCCCCATCAAACACCCCTGTAAAGGTAGTGGGAACAAGAGAAAGGCTTCTCCTGATGATCTTAGTATCTGAGCAAACTCATAAAAAGGAGGCAAGGTCTTTAGGACAGCTATTTTGAGTTTTTGGACAAGCAGTCAGCGGTAACAGAAGAGTAATATGTTCCCTGTAACCAGCCCTAGTTGACAATATGGCTGCAGCATTTTGGACCCATTGAAATTTCCAAGCACCATCTAAAGCAGGGGTGTCCAAAAATTTTGCAAGGAGGGCCAGATTTGGTGAGGTGAAAATGTGTGTGAACCGACCATTCAGCCGCATTTGGCCCCCAGGGCTGGACTTTGGACTTAGTCTCTAAGACATGCAAGGAGGCTGGGAGGACGCTACAGCAATGGAGCCAGGGGTGGGTAGGCTTTGCAGATGGCTTGGGGGACAAATGGAGTCAGGGAGGGCAGGCAAACCATAAAACTGCAAGCGGGCGTCTCCATCCAGGATGGGGAGGGGGCAGCTGGCAGGGATGCATGACAGGCTAAGCCGGTGGGGAGAACAGGCTGCGGGCCACTTGAAATTTGAAAACGGGCCACATTTGGCCCCCAGGCCTGACTTTGGACATGCCTGATCTAAAAGCAGCCTCATATAGAATGTTACAGTAATCCAGTTATTACCTAACGAACTGCCCACTCTTGGGCCAATGCATTATTATTTTCCATCCCACCACATAGTCCTAGCCACGTACAGTAGACCCTTGTATAACAAATGGTTTGTATAACATAAAATTTGTACAACATAAAAAATTCTGGAGACAGGGGAAATTTGCTTAACATAATCGCCTATGGGGTGAGTCTGTACATAAAAATGGGATCACTCTGTTTTCAATGCATTCCTATGGGAAATTTGTATAAAGGAAAATGTGCTTAACTAACAATTTCATTTGGAACGAATTAATTCCTTTATACAAGGTACCACTGTATCTTTCATCCAATGCAAGCATCTAAAATACTTTCCTGCTTGTATTAAATTCGCAAGGAAGACTGTCATACAAACTCTGCTTTCCCTTAAGTCTTTGACGAACACAATCTGCAAATAAAAGAGGTCTGGCTCACACCAATTAGCAGCCAGTTTAATACCATTCCAGATGGCAAAGAACACAAAATAGCCAGACATCTCTTCTACTCAAAGGCTATGCAATAAGTATTGCCAAGGTCGAGTACAGTGTGAAATGCAGCCATAAACAGGCTCGAGGAGACTCCTTCCCACTGTGCTGTTAATGCACCTGTCTAGTTCAGGCACCTTGCAAAACTCCTTCTCTCCACATTCTGTAATAACCCAGAAGCCTTTAGAGGAAAACAAATGCACCCAAATTAGTGCCAGTCGAACGTGCTTGAGGATGCTTCCTTGCAGCCGCTAATCCCAGGTCAGGAGCTTTTAGCACCCAAGTAAACATTAAGTAAAAAAAAAAAAACCCTAGTCACAATGGCCTAAATGATCCTTCAGACTCAGCCTTCTAGATGGCACCGGAACAGAACTAATCCACAAGCAAAACTCCATAAAGAACAAACCACAGTACTATCAAATGCTTAGAATATGTTCCCCCATTTTACATAACTCTTTTGCTCATCAAGGTTAAGGTAAAGGTTCCCCTGCACATGCATGCTAGTCGTGTCCAGCTCTAGGAGTGGTGCTCATCTCAGTATTCAAGCCGAAGAGGCAGTGTTGTGCAAGTCTGTGGTCATGTGGCTGGCTGGCTGCAAGGAAACACTGTTTTCCCTTCCCGCTTTTTACGGGAGTACCTATTTATCTGCTTGCATTTACATGCTTTCGAACCGCTAGGTTGGCAGGAGCTGCGGTTAGCAGCGGGAGCTCGCTCTGCTGTGTGGCACTCGGGATTCGAACCGCCGAGCTGTCGAGTTTGCAGTTTATCATTCTCGGAACCCTTAGTCCACCGAGCCACCACACCCCTGCTTATACTGCCCAAATTATTTTGTATTTAGTTGCTAGCTCATCAGCTTCCAAGTGATGAAACAAATTACTTATGAAAGTAAGGGTGGAAATAGTATCTCAAGTCCCCACCCTATGCTGGTGACGCTATAACTTTTTCACAAGCATAACTTACACAAGAGGTTTTTAACCTATGCATCTTTAATTTTGTTACATTTGTTCCAGCACCTTTGTCGTTTGTCTTGTAAAACTTAAGTTTCCTAAGACAGAGGAAAGGTTTAAAAAGAATTTAGATTCATAGAATCATAGAGTTGGAAGAGACCTCAAGGGCCATCCAGTCCAACCCCATGCCATGCAGGAACTCCATCATAATATTTACGACAGATGGCCATCCAGCCTCTGCTTAAAAACCTCCACAGAAGGAGACTCCACCACCCTTTGTGGCAGCATATTCTACTGCCGAACAGCTCTAACTGTCATGAAGTTCTTCCTAATGTTCAAATGGAATCTCTTTTCCTGTAGTTTGAAACCATTGCCCCGAGTCCTAGTCTCTGAAGCCATGGAAAACAAACCTGCTGCCTCTTCAATATGACATCCTTTCAAATATTTAAACCTAGCTATCATATCCCCCCTCAGCCTTCTTTTAGAGAGGCTAAACATTCCCAGTTCCCTAAGCTGTTCCTCATAAGACATTTCCTCCAGACCTTCAACCACCCGGGTCGCCCTCCTTCAGTTTTCATTCCAGATCTTCCTGTATCCTTGTATCTCCATAAAAAGCACAGTACAAATGGCCTGTGCCATTTGTTATGAATACATATGCACAGAAATGCTTCATACATGTTAAGACCTTACATGCACGTGAGTTCCTTACACACACGATAGATTTTTAATATCATACTTTGCACTTCACCTCATTACGACTGTTTCCTTAACCTCACCTATATATCTTTTTAAATTAAATTCAAGACACGTATGTTAGAAGAACTGACAGCTTAATTAAGTGGAAACAAAACAGTCTATTAAAGGATTATAGTTTGCAATGGAAGCTTCTGCAGACATTTACTTACCGCCATATACGCATTTGTCCCCACATACGTCTTGGCGATGGAATTCACCAGCTATCAGACAAAACAGCCTCTTAGAGCCATATAAAGATAATGTGGGCATAAAATGGGCAATTATTCCTCATTTAACCTACAATCATCCTATGTATAAATCAGCTAAAAATTATCTAAAAGGGAAGGGAGACAAATTTGTCTGTGAAGGCATTACAAATGATTAAAGTCCTCTCCCCTTTGGAACCAGAGCCCTAATTTAAAACAAACACAACATTTCCATTTACAACAGATAACCTCAAAGACAATTGTGTTTTAAACAGGATGCTTAGAGTTTTTAGTACCCCACCAACCAGTTGGATATAAAAACGTCTATCTGTATTTTCTTTTACCCAGGCACATACAGTCTCTCTCTCTCTCTCTCTCTCTCTCTCTCTCTCTCTCTCTCTCTCTCACACACACACACACACACACACACTGTCAGCTGGCTCCAAATGTGAATAAAGCCACCTTCATTATCAGGCTGGAATGAACACTAAATATGCTGGAGGGACAACAGACTTTGACAACGTATAATGCAGCAGTGACCTTCTCTTTGGTCCCCATGTTTAGCTGGGAAGAAAGGTGGATGCGATTCAATTCAACACCGCAGTAAGCTCATGGGTCAGTATCAGAGGTTCTCAGGGGAAGCCCAAAATGGAAATTAATTAAAATTTGTGCTGCACATTGTCAAGGCCCACCACTATTGTTGCTCCCAATATTAATTTTTACTGTGGGCCAGTCAGTCTCCCCAGGCGCTCCTCACGTTCTGCCCTCCCTTTTGTTTGGTCCAAACGCTTTCAGAGGCAAGCTGCATATCAATGGAGCTTCCTATTCGTAAGTAGTAATTACAATATCACCAGTTTTTACTGTCATTAAACAATGAACAATCATATTTTGATGAAGAAAAGTCGCCAGGAGATTAAAAAGGGATGAATTGCACATTCCCAGCAGAGGCCAGTTTGTTTCAGGAGGCTATATAGCTCATTCTGGGGCCAGCCTGGAAAGCAGTGCGAAGAGTAGGAGGAAAACAGAGTAAGGAAAAATGGAGTAAGGAGAGAGTCTAAAGAAGAATGAACCCATACCTGTGTGCTAACCCCAAAGTCACATAACTTGACTTGGCCTCTTGTATTTACCAACATATTTGATGGCTTCACATCTGCAAAGGAAAGCAAAACGTGCCAATTAGATCAATTATATGGGTTTTTCTGCATATTAAATACAGTATGTTGCACTGCTATTTGGAATGCAGTGCCTGACGTTTCTAGAATTTGCTAGAATTATAGTAACAACACAGCCCATGCCTATAGGCTAAGCAGTTAACGAGAGAAGATAAAGAGTTAAGGGATGAGAAGGGGACATGGAATCAACTCCGGGCACTTTTTTTCGCGAAGTTATGATGGAGATGTGTAATCTCCAGGCTTAAAACTAGGGTATTTAAAGAGCCAGATGCAGGGGAGTGGTATCAGGAGACAGAGATCTAGTCTCGTGTGCTCCCAGACACATTTGTTGGGTTTACTGTGATATACAGGAAGCTGGACTAGATGGGCCTTTGGCCTGATCCAGCAGGGCTCTTCTTAGGTTCATTATGTTCTAAGATAGCCTGCATATAAAAGGGACAATATAATGGTAGTTACAAAAAACATGTGGATGATTCATACACAGAAGTACAGATCTGAACCAAGCAATGACCTTTATTAGATCATGAAAAAGGTACAAATAAGGTGAGCTTTTGAATCCTATGGATTAGAACTCTTTATCAGGCAAAGATGGTATAAAACATGGAAAAAATCAAAAAAGGGGGGGGCAGTTTGGACCATGGCTCATGCAGTCATACCACTAGACAAAAGTAAAAAGGCCTGGCTTTTCCCCTACTCCCTACCTCAATCTGCCAACTACTTTGGCCAAACCTCCAGGAGAAAACATGAAGCTTTATTACCCTCTGAGCTTTGCTACTTACTACGGTTTGAAGATTTAACAATTATTTGGCTTTTCATTCTCCTTGAAGAATACAGTACTAAGGTCTACTGCTCTCACCAGCTTAGTGACATTCCAACTGGGCTAACTCTGGGTGGCTTCAGAAGGATGAGTTTTTGCTCTTTGGAAAAGGCTATGCATTTGCTCATGATACTCTTTCTTCAAGAGCATTCGGTACATCTTTAAACAGACATCGTGGGAGCCAGCCAGGCATCAGAAAATCCTCAATACATTTTACGCTATTATTTTAAAAAACCACACCTATGAATTAATTTGTTTAGGAAGAACAGAGAAATGCTGTACAGATGACTTATAATGTTTTCCTCGAGCATCTGTTTCTGATACTTCCATTTCAAATGCAAATCATTTAAACAAAAGCCAAAATGGAACATCATCAAAAGTGCTTCCTTAATACAAATGATTTATATCAGATAAGCCTTGCGGAAGAGGGACAGATGCCTTTCCATTCCATCTCCATCTCAGCTATTTTTACCAGCTTCCTGGATGACAAGGGCCCAGAGCTCATGCCTTGTCATTTCCCGAAGTGGCAAGGAGAGGGTCAGGACATCAAATATAGCAGCATTTGTCTTCCCTTCTTCAAAAGCAAATAGATATGTTGAAAACACAATCCATTTTATTCAAAATCCTTTAAAAAAAAAAAAGCACTGTTGTCTCCGCCATACTTGCACGAGCAATGGAGTGCAGTATTCCAAAGTTCAAGGAAGCTGAGTAATACAAATTCAGAGATCTGAATGGGTGAGAAGGTAATAATGGGAAGCAACACAATATAAAATGTATGCTTCCCCTCTACGTTAACAACTTTGTATCTGATTTCTTTATCTGATCCTGTTATTTTGAGAATTGAGGGATAAATGCACAAATCACCGTAACTAGTTTAAAAACAAAATGGCTAAGTCACAAGAAGCATCTCTGCTCTACTCAAAATCTGCAGGTCCAAGACAAATTGCCCCCCCCCCACACTTACGGCTACCATGCACACATATTTCATGAGCTGTGACTGTGATGTAGGGATGCAAATGCAATGCGATGCTGAGAGCTTAAAAAGAAAAATGTGCTGGTATACGAGGTAGGGAGGTAGTGATGGGCATGTGTAAATGTTTTCCATATCATCTGCAGATTGGGTATCCCAGCTAAATGGGAAGTACTGGTACTTGCAATGGTCAATCCCAAGCAAGAAGTATGGCAAAGGAATCAAGCGTGGCAAGAGAAAAATGATCAGGCTCTAGAGCAATGGTTCTCAACCTGTGGGTCCCCAGATGTTCCTGGACTGCAACTCCCAGAAGCCTCCATCACTCGCTGTGGTGGCCAGGATTTCTGGGAGTTGCAGTCCAGGAACATCTGGAGACCCACAGGTTGAGAACCAATGCTCTAGAGCAAGGAAGGCTAGACCTGAGCAGTTCCAGTATGGTGCCAATGGCTGACAAACACTGGTGTGCATGTGCAAACGTGCATCCACACAACGGTTTGTTTCAAGTGGCTATTTGTCTTTTAAAAACAAACCACTTCTCATTCATTCATCAATTTTATTCACAATACTTAGTGTTTTAGACAAGAAAAGTAATTGAAATCTTATAGTTTTAGTTCCATTTGGAAAGCTTGACTTATTTATTTATAGGCTCAGCGAACTAAGGCTCTGAAAACTGTCACCTGCAAAGTCGGCAGCTCGGAAGTTCGAATCCCGGGTGCCATGCAGCAGAGTGAGCTCTCGCTGTTAGCCACCGCTCCTGCCAACCTACCAGTTCCAAAGCACGCAAAATGCAAGCAGATAAATAGGTACCACCATAAAAAGCAGGAAGGTAAAACAGTGTTTCCTTGCAGCCATGCCGGCCACATGGCCATGGACTTGCACAACACTGGCTCTTCAGCTTTATTACGGAGATGAGCAATGCCCTTAGAGTCAGACACGACTAGCACGCATGTGCGGGGGGAACCTTTACCTTTTTATATCCAATCCTAGCTTCAGTAAAGTTATGTATTCAGCTAAATATCAGAATGAACTCATAGACAGTTGTCTAATTTTCAATTCAATGCCTCATGCTCACCTCCATAGAAAACTACTTCCCTTGTTGTACTACTGTATCAGAAAGTTTTTTCATGATATTCTAACTAAATCTGACATCCTGTAGCTTTAGCCCGTTAGCAGTATGGAACTACTGATAACAGATGCTACCGCTGGAGGACGTGTCTTGAATTTTGTTCCTGTCTTCGAAGGTATTGGTGTTCCACCCAATTTTGTGTCACCTTTAAGCAACTTAAAGGTTGAAGCAGGAAGATGTCTCGTGGGCATCTCCTAAGCAAAAAAAGCCTCTTGCACAGTTCATCTGGCCCTGGATATTTGAACCCATTCAAGGTGGTAAGGTATCCCTTAGCTATCTGCTTATTAATCTTGACCTACAATCCTGACCTCTCCACTTGCACTTTACTTTTGTCTGGGGGTTTAAAGTCTGTCTTACGAGAAAAGACTGAGCTAAAGGAGGAATTGAGCACCTCTGCCTTTTCTGTCATTTCTTACCATTTTTCCATCTCCATTGTGGAGCTGTGCCACTATTTCTTTTCTTTCTCTTTTGTTCCACACATATCTGAAGAATGCTTTTTTATTGCTTTTAGTGTCTCCAGCTAATCTCAGCTCATTCTCTGCTTTTGCTCTCCTAATGCCAACCCTGTAGTCCCTTGGTACTTGTGCTGCATGGTGGCTTCATCTTGTTTCCACTGACTATGCTATTTTAAGGAAGGAAAAACTGGAAAGGTCCCAGAGAGAGCATGGCAGAGCATTCAACAAGACTCACAAAGTGGTGGTAGAAAACAACTGGAGGGAGATGCATGGCACCAAAGCATATATACTAGGAGGTGGAGCCTATGAAAATCTCATTTTACAGTTTCTTTGAAGGAGCTTTGCAACATTCCAAACAGGCTCTGCGCATGCATGGATCACCCTTCAATGTGATGCATAAAAGGCCACAAAAGAGAAGAATATACTGCTTTCCTTGTTCTATTCATGCAAAACCACACCTCATTCTTATCTTTAACCAGAAAACTTTTAAACTTTTACAGTAATTATTTTCCTCAAACTGGAACCAGCTATGATCTTTGCTTGGAACATGTTAAGAAGTCCATAACTCACCTCTATGTAAAATCTTTAAGCTCCACAAATATGTAAGGCCTTTAACAACCTATAAACGAGATGATAGAAGAAAATATTATTTAACACACATAATAGATATCATATAAAATGGATATGAATGTTTCAACTCCAAAACTAAAATTTATGTTTATTGTGAAGCAAAAATTATAGAAATTCCATTTGATTTTGTTTGTATTTATATAAAATATAGCATATGTTGTCGACATAGCTAACATTTCATGAACAATGTACAGTGATGCACATTTCTGACTATATGCATCACATAGTGATATATGATCACATAGCGATATAATGCTAAATTCAATCACATAGCATATAATGCTAAAGACATACTACATATTAGCAAAGTTTCTGCTGTGTAGCATAGTAAATTGCACTAGAGTAGTCCCTTTAAATCAACAAAGAGTTAGTGAGTTCAAATGGATCTACTCTAACTTTTGCTAAATAAGTTGCAGTTAAGAATGGGTCAATTTGAATCAATGGAGTTTATGGAACAAATTAGCCTTCCGAATTTTAATTGATTGACCTACTTTAGTGCGATCTAAGCAACTTAGCCATTATGGTATTGCGCTCCAGACATCTTGACGTGTATGTTCCATTTTTTTTTTTATTTCGCAGCAAAAACATTCAAACAGTTTGCACAGCGTATTAAAATGTGCCTTTAAAATTTCCCATGAAAAATGCATATCTTCTCCAGTTTTTGTGTAAGTAATGCAATCTCTATGGGTAAAAGTAACAATATTTGTTTCACAACATAGTTTCAGTGAGAAGAACGTTCAACTAAATTCAAGGGAAGCTCATTCCCAGGTCAAGTATGATGGCAAATTTTGTAGTGGCTTAACTCAGCTGCATGAGCTGTCATGGCAGTCCAAAAGTGGAAGCAGATATGTGTGTATGTGTGCAAAAACCAAATATTGTAACATGTATTTATTTATTTTAAAGCTACACCATGGGACAAGGACAGTTTTAAGGGAAGCTGACCAGGGCAACCTGACATTGTTGGTCCTCCTGGATCTGTCACCGGTGTAGATACTGTTGACTACAGCATCCTCCTGGACAGGCTATCAGGTTTAGGGATTAGAGCACTGGTGTCCAAACTTTGGCTCTCCGGATGTTTTGGACCACAACTCCCACAGTCCTTTGTCATTGGCAATCTAGGCTTGGAATTCTGGGAGTTGTGGTCCAAAACATCTGGAGGGCTGAAGTTTGGACACCCCTGGATTAGAGGCTCAGTGCTACTTGGTCACCAGCCCTTCCTTGATGGCCATGTTCAGAGGGAGCAACTTGGGGGGATGCTGTTTTGACTCTGTGGGTTCAGGCGTTGTGGAGTCCCACAGGGGTTGATCATCTCCCCAGTGCTCTTTAATGTTCATGTGAGGCTGTTGGAGGAGGTCAACTGAAGATTTGGACTTTGCTGGCATCAATATGCTGGTGACACATGACTCCATCTTTTTGCTTCCTCCTCCACAGTGGAAGCTGTGCAGATCTTTGTTTTCACTATACAAACGCTGCAGCAATGGCTCAGGGAGCAAGTGCACACCAGAAGCAAATATGTTTTTCTGTTTATTACTGTACAAGTACACAATTTGCATGGATCTTTAATTACAGTAGGACCCTGGTATCCTCTGGGGATTGGTTCCAGGCCTTCCCATGGCTAATGAAAACTGTGGATAAAAGAGAACGCCTGCCCACCCATCCCCAAACTGCTGTTTCCTGACAATAGCTTCTTTATGACTGCTGATTTGAGACAGTAGCTTGCTTTACAGATGGTATTTGTGACAACAGCTTGCTTTACAGCTGCTGTTTGTGACAACAGCTTGCTTTACAGCTTGTTTTGTGGCTGCTGAAATATTTAATTTTTTCCTCTGCCAACCGTGGATAACTGAATCAGTGGATAATGAATCAATGGATACGGGGGTCCTACTGTATAGATTTTAAAAGGAAATCTAGCAGATTTTTAACAACAAGCATAGGAATGCTACACAATTAGTGCAACAAAACCACATCTCATAGGAGTTAATAGAGTGTTTTGTGGTAAAGTATGTCTACTGGGTGAGTGCATATAAAAAGCACACTATTAACCAAACAATAGTACTTTCTATTTTAAATGTTTAAAAAAATTATAACTATAGCTCCATAAAATGCCCTCTAACCCATCATATATTGAGAAGTGACAGCTATTCATTTACTAGACTAAAGGGGAGGCCATATTTCAACGCCGAATGTAGATGTACAGTATTAAGCATTATATTAAATAGATTTGAATGAATACTCTAGAAGGTACTGCCACTATTCAATAAAGCAGGCATAACAACAATGATTTGACAAAGCCTTGACACAAATAGTAGCGATTCCTATCACCACTCATGCTCAACAGTTTAAGTGCACATCTTTTTCAGGGGAGCGGGGAAATCAGTGAACGTTATCACTCAAAATACAGTGCACAATGTCAGTTCTTCAGTTCTTCAGAAAAGGAAAGGAAAATATATGTATACAGTGGCAAGCAAAGGGCATCTTAGAAACATCTGGGAACCTAGCTTCAGCTTAAGACACAACACTGGTGCTGTCTGATTGTCTTTCAGCCATATTTTGTTAATAAAAACTTTTACCACCCAGCTCCAAGCTCCTCAGCTCCTTTAGGATCCCTTTTAGCTGGAAGAGGCTTTGAGGAAAGCAAGAGTGAAAAGAGTGTTATATGCCTGAAAATTGCCATTGCTGATTCTACTAACCGTGGAAGGGCTGGCGGTGGCAATTTTCAGGAATTTATAACTCACCGCTTCAGCTCACCACTCCCAAAGGACCAAGGATCACCAGGGAGCTGAGGAATCTGGTGTGGGAACCACAGGAAAAGTTTGATTAACAAAACACAGTACAGTACTTTACAGCTGCGGTCAATGACATCATCAGGCACATACAGTACACCAGGCATGTCCAAAGTCAGGCCCGGGGGCCAAATACAGCCCATTTTCAAATTTCGAGCAACCACAGCCTCTTCTCCCTACCATATCAGCCTGTGATACATCCCCACCAGCTGGCCTTGCCCCATACCGGATGGAGATGTCAGCCTGCAGTTTTATGGTTTGCCTGCCCTTCCTGCCTCTGTCCATTGCGCCCCCTCCCCCCAGCTACCTGCTCAGTCTACCTGCTCCTGGCTCCATTGCTGCAGTGACCTCCCCGCCTCCTTGCATGTTATAGAGACTTGTCCAAAGTCCGGCCCGGGGCCCCAATGCAGCTGAATGGTCAGCCCCCACACATTTTCACCTCACCAAATCTAGCCCTCCTTGCAAAAAGTTTGGACACCCCTACAGTACATGTACTGGATTTAAGGAAACAATGATCTTTTAATCCTTTAAGTTAAATACTTTATTGATTCTACGGAAGGCCTACTTAATGTCTATTCCTTAACCAGAGGAAAAAAAACTGAAGCTTAAATATCACTGCACATGTGATTTCCCTTGGAAACCTAGACGCCTACCTTCTCAGCAAATGACTGTGAAAGAGAGATAGAGAAGACATAGGACTTTGACACTAAACACACACACACACCCGACATACACACACACTTCCTAGCTAGGTACTTTGTTGGTTTGCTTTTAAAGGTTCTGGTCATGCAATGTCACTAGATGATATTCACTACAGATTTCAAATTTAAGACTTCGTTTTCCTAAAACAACCCTTCAAATGGAAATTGCCAACATTTGTTTTTTAAAAAAATCCCGTTCTTGGCTACCAACTCATTGCATCACTTTGGACCACTTCAGTTTCTGTATGAATAGAACTTTTTTTTTAAAAGTCAACTCAAAATGCTTGGAAACCCACATGTGACACTTTGCACTATAAAGTATTTTTTAACTTAATGTGAATTATGCAGATGGTTATTTAATAATATTGTGCAAAAACGGCCAGCTGCAAAATGAAACATTTTTAGTCTCATATTTTAAAACAAGGGCAGTGGGGAGAAAGCCAAGCACTCTCATGCACCCAAAGAAACCACACTGGGCCTCAAAATAAGACCATCTGGAACGGCTCCAAAGAGACAGCATCAGATGAAAAGATGCTCTTCACGCATGCAGCTAAAGTGGAGAGGATGAAGCTGAGCCGTGAATTACCATGAAAGAAGCCTAAAGAGCGGACTGTGTTTGATTAAAGGTTTTCAGTTGTCAGCTTGATGTGTAATGAGTGTGGAAAACCAGGCATTTAATTAAATGGTACATTATAGAATAACTTTGTTATGCTTTAAACCGCTTAAATTAGGAAAGCAAGCATTAGGTTTAGCAGTTCTCTGCAACACCTACCCCATGACACTGAACCAAGGCTTTTTTCTTCCCACTGGTCTCCATTCTAGCCTTAAAATTATGATACACTCTAAAGATGCCGTATCTGTGTAGTTTCTTTTTCTAGAGAAGTAACCACATCTTGTCTATGCTCATAAGAAGAGCCATGCTGGATCAGGCCAAAGGCCCATCTAGTCCAGATTCCTGTGCATCTGGGAGTGCACGAGACTAGATCTCTGTCTCCTGATACCACTCCCCTGCATCTGACCCTTGAAGTACCTTGAAGTACCCTGGTTTTAAGACTGGAGATTACACATCTCCCTCATGGTTTGTAACTTGTGATGGACTTTTCCTCCAATCCCCTTTTGAAGGCATCCAGGCCAGATGCCATCACCACATCCTGTGGCAGGGAGTTCCACACACTAACAACGCGCTGGGTGAAAAAATATTTTCTTTTGTCTGTTCTTACTCTCCCAGCCCACAATTTGTGTGTCTGTCCCCTAGTTCTGGTATTTTGTGAGAGGGAGAAGAGCATCCCTCTATCCACTTTACTCATGCCCTGCATTATTTTGTACATCTCAATCATATCCTCCCTCAGGCACCTTTTTTCTAGACTAAAGAGCCCCAAATGTTTTAGCCTTTCCTCATTAAGGAGGTGCCCCAGCCCAGTAATCATTTTAGTCACTCTCTTTTGCACCTTTTTCAGTTGCACTATGTCTTTCTTGAGGTGCGGTGACCAGAACTGTACACAATACTCCAGGTGCGGCCTTACTATTGTTTTGTATAATGGCATTATAATGTTGGCTGTTTTATTTTCAATTCCCTTTTTGATAATGTATTGTGCCTTGAAGATTCATAAACCTATTACTTACTACCTAAATTTACATGAATTAGAGTCCACCACCAAATCCATCTAACAAAAGCTTATATTACATAAATCCAATATACTGTATCTAAATGAAGGGGACTAGTTCACATCGAACTAGGTTTGCTGGTTTTCCGGGTATAACAAGGTTGTTGCTTTTTTCTATTCCACCACCCCTCTCCATCTCTCTCTCTCTCTCTCTCTCTCTCTCTCTCTGCCATGCAGTATTATTCATATGCTTAAATTCAATTCAATTAAAAGCTTTAACACTTTTAAATATCATTACACTAAAACATAAACCCAAATTACTCACAGCAACTGCTATTCTTCCCAGTACATGTTCTGGGATTTTTCTGTAAACATCCAAAGAACCCCCTATAGGGAGAAGCAAATATATTTAGTTGATATCAACATACATAGCATAGTAAATGGCACTATAGTAGGCCTACTGAATCAATGAAGATTTAATGAGTCCACGCCTCTATATGTTCCATTGGTTCAAATAGGCCTATTCTAATGTCGCCTTACTATGCTAAAGTAAACTGCAGTTAGAGAAGGCCCATTGGAATCCTAGATTCGTAGAATTATGGAGTTCAATGGGGCCTATAAAGCCATCAAGTCTGACCCTCTACTCAATGCAGAAATCAATTGAGTTTATGGAGAACCTGATTCACCAAACAAAATCAAATTAAACTTATCAATCAAATAAAGCTAAAAAAAACCCCAATATAGAGACAATTAGAGATGATGATGATGGCTACCAAGGTGAAATACAAATCAACACAGTGCAGTAAGCTTATTTCACATTGGACTAAAATTCTTCAACCGGTATCTCATCATAAACCCTACCCAAATTCAATGTTTCATTAGGTGAATTTTGACTTCCCACTCAACCAATGGATTTAATGGGTCTATTCTTATTTTGTACTAACAACAGAATACTGGATCATATCTTGGCATTACCAATCAAGTGCTCCCTGAAGGTCCATAATACAGATGATCTAATATGTTTATTTGAGAGAAAAATCTGTCGTGGTGATTAAAACACTAAAAGAGGGAACAGCTGTTTTGTCAGCAAAGACAGATTGTATGAAAGTGGCAAATATCAAACCCCACTTACTTCTGTTCTATTTAAATTTTCCATAAAAAACCAGTACAAGTTGATTCAGGAAGACACAGCGTACTTAACATCAAGTAATCATAACTCGTTCCTGCCTGATGTGTTTATAGTTCTCAACTACGTTGTGAATAGCTATTATTTTTAAAACTCTTTAAAAATAAAAATCAGCATCTTGCACCATCTGTAGAAAAGCTTTTTTGCGTCCTTGATGTGTTTACTGAAAAACACTCAAACTTATTTGCCAATTGTATTTCCTTAAACAACCAACACTTTTAAAAAATATGGAAGATGCAACTTACCATCCATAAATTCTGTACAAAGGGAAATCCTGTTTTCTACAAAAAAAGCACCATAAAATCCTATGATGTAGGATGAATCACACTATAAAAAGGAGGTGAAAAGAAGACTATTAATGTACATATGCAGAGAAAGAACAGGCAAGTAGAATTAAAATACAAATGCTAAGACACATACCTTGTAAAGAATTTCTAATTCTGACATAATCTGCTTCTGAAGTTCCAGTGTAATATCTAAAGGAATCACCTGAAAGTAAGTACTGAATTATTGCTTCAGAAATTAGGTGATGAGGGTAGACATCATGACCACTAACAATCCTATTGGCCTATTTCTTTTAATTATTAAGTTTTTAAAAGCTGCAATGTTGTTCTGCCTGAGGGAAAAAAAACATTTACCTGGGATTTTCCAAGCAACACAATATTAGGTCCCACCAGAAGTAAAGTCAGCCATCAGCACCTATCTGGTTTGTTGCTGTCAAGCCAGATACTTTAAAGGCTAAAATTTAAGTTGAATGTACCACCTGAGTTCCTACCAATGGACAGTCAGGAAATGAAGGTAATCTAGTCCCTGACAATGTAATAGATCCTTAATAAAGATATTTTTGTCCACATTTTAAATTGTAAAGAAAAGAAGAAAATGCTTGAAATGCAAAATTAAGTATATTACATTTCAACACTACACAATTTACTTTAATCTTGTGTAGGACGTACACCTAACAGCTGAAATCCTTTTACCTTTCACAGTAAATTACACTAGAACAATGAGAATCAGGAAAGATTTTGCGAGTCAACTCTTCTGTAAATTTCATTATTCAAATAGGTCTCTTCTTGTTGCTATTTTATTGCATTAAAATTGCAAATAGAATTCCATTTTATCAGTAAAATTTAAAAAAAGGAACGACGCACAAAATCTCCACTGATTCAATAGGACTACTCTAGTGCAACGTACTACACCAAACAACCGGATTTCAGCCATACTTAATACATATTTTTACTGTATGCAGTGCTTGATAGTACATTCTGTATCACAGGGAACCTCTAACTACTAGGCAGTACAACTTCACTCCTAGACTATTTGTAAAAAAAACAAACACGCATGTCCTTCCTCAAAAATGCACATAAATGAACAAGCTGGTTATTTCTGCCCTAAAATATATAATGTAAGATTAGTAGTAATCTATGGTAATACTTTAATTGTACTATAGATTAGTTGCAATTTGAGGCTGAAGCATGTTTTGCAGTGTCATCAAAGCCGACATTCCATGAAGGCACAGCTGCTGATAAAACACACATAAATAAAATATATCTGTATATATAAATATAAAACCACACACAAACACAGAAACCTCAACCTAAACCTACATTTTATAGTAGTGATGTCTGTCTAAATTGGGGAGAGGGGGCGCAACCAGTTTCTACCAAGAATTTGCTTTAGGGGTATTTATAAAAGCTTTCACTAAACTAAATTGTAACTGTAATAGAAAGCCTGCCAAGAAAACATTTAACACATTTCTTCCGATCAATAGTCATTTGCCAACAAAATTCACTTACATTTTTTTCCTGAGTGGAAAGCTTAAAACAAAGTAACCTGCTGGAACACTGTATCAATTTTGTCCATTAAAAGAGCAACAAAATTTAACCCTCTATCATGTCTAAAAGAGACTGCGTTCTAATACTGCAACCTCTCCTGAAAGCAGGTTTGCAATGCTACAAAAGATTTAACTCAATATTGACCAGCTTTGATTTCATAGAGGGCAAACACTGCATCGGCCAAGTTATTAACTGAAGAAGGAGAGTCCCTGTGTTGTCCTGAATCATGGGTAAATTGTTTTTAAAGAAGAGAAAGTAAAAGCAACGCAAAGTGTTCTGCTTATATACCACCCCATACCACTTCTAGTAGTCTCCGAGCGGTTTTACAGTTTTAATTACAGTGGACCCTTGTATAACAAACAGCTTGTAGAACATAAAATGTGTACAACATAAAAAATTCTGGAGATAGGGGGAATTTAACATAATAGCCTATGGGAAGAATCCATATAACATAAAAATGGGGTTACTCTGTTTTCAATACATTCCTATGGGAATTTGTATAAAGGAAAATTTGCTTAACATAATTTCATTTGGAACAAATTAATTCCTTTATACAAGGTACCACTGTACTCTTAAGTCAGGGTACCTATCTAAAAACTGGAAAAAATAAGCTAATTTTTTTTAAAAATGAAAAAAAAATTGTAAGTCGAGCAGACCATATCTAAACTTTGTAAGGTGGCTGTTAAAACGGCAACAGTTTTCTGCTCTTAAGTTGGATTGCTCTTAAGTCGAGCTGCTTTTAAGTCGGGGTACCACTGTAATTGGTTACATTTTCATACTGCTTTAACAATTAAGAATTTTTTTCCTGATAGTCAGCCTAAAATTGGATTGTTGTAGTTTGAGCTCAGTATTATTTGCCCATTATTAGGACCTTAATGTTTTATTGTATATACAGTGGACCCTCATATAACAAGCGGTTTGCTTAACAGAAAATCCGCTTAAAGGGAAAAAAATCCAGAGATAGGGGGAAATCACTTAACAGAATCACCTATGGGGCAAATCCATACAACAGAAAAACAGTCATGACTAGGCATTAATCCGTATTTAATTCATTCCTATGGGAAATTTGTACAAAGGAAAAATTGCTTAACAGAATTTCATTTGGAACAAATTAATTCCTTTATGCAAGGCATCACTGTATTTGTTCGTGTGGACGTGAATCAGGAAGAGTGGAAGAAAATAAGAGACGTAGGAAAATGTCCACACTTCAAGTGTGTGCCCTGTTTCATCATTTTAATTGGACGGTGCATCTTCCTGTAATGGAACCCAGGGGAAGGAGTGTCTCTGGCCAAGAAATTCCCTGAGTCCCTGTGGGTTCTTTTAAAGAGAAAGATGATCTGAGAACACCAATTCAATGAAATAGCTTTATTCACTATTCTAAGTTACAAAAAATGGAAAACTACTTATAAAAGTCAATGAAAAATATAAAAATGCTTATCAGATATAATATTGCCTAAAAATAACACAATCTAAGATATTCTTACTAGCTTAATACTATGTAAGTTTCTATTGCTAGACTGGCTAGGACCTAAATTCTAACTGTCTACATCTTGAAGGTGGATTCTAAACCAATCTCTCTCCCAAAGTCTAAGTATAAACTTTTCCAGCTTTGAGCAGTTCCCAGAGGTCATGTGAAACAATTGTCCAATGGTAGCTGATGAATCTTCTGTACAACTTGGCTTGTTTTGACTGGGCAAATGCATGCCTTAGATAAGCGTTGGGAGAAAGCTGAAAATGTACCATTAATATAGAGCCTTAAAAATCACCCTATGTCCCATCATGCTAATTTCCTTTCATGCTATGTCCTATCATCCTAATTCCGTTACACTTCCAGTTCCCAAATGATTCCCCTCTCTTGTATTAAGCAAGAGTAGAAAATAAAATAGTGAAGGACTGTGATTTAGCACTCTTCAAGGGGGAAAGGGTTAACCCTAGGAGAATTACCTGATCCCATTTTCTCCTCTTCTCTACTACACCTTCAGGACAAATAAGGATGAGTTGTCAAGTTAAATACAAGCAGTCAAGTGACTGAATTATAATTTACTTGGTGCTCAATTTAAATTAGTGGAGGCTATTAAAATATACAGTATAGCAATGGCAATTCATCACCAGCTGTCATGGATGACTTCATCTATTTGTTGGAATGGTGTGCGCACCACTAAAGGGAATGAGAGCAAAATCACAGGTCAAATTAAGCTGCAACTCCATTTTAATTCACTTATTTAATCTGTGGCAACATAATTGTCTTTTACAGTATGTACAACTCAGAGGAAATTTGGGAGTATGATAGTCAGTACACAAATGATTAATCAAATGGACCATTTAAATGCTAAATTCAGAGCAAAGGAAACCCGCTGCAGATGTGGCATGGCATGCGGCCACAGAACATATGCAAGGAATGGGCTGCTTTTACATCCACTGTGAGCCTTCTCACAACAGAAAATAAGGGAGATGCAGGAATAATTTAGTAAGGCCTCCTAGATTCACTAATAGGAAACACAACCGGAACATAAGGGCTCAAAAAATCCATTTTTTATTCCTTCCACTCCAAACTATAGCATATCTAATGCCTATGGAAATTTACATAGGGGAGCTGAAGAAACTGATTGCAGTCCAGTGCAGTTTATGCTAAACCAAGTATGTTGATTTTCCAGGCACCACAAGATTCCATGCTGTTGCTTTTCAAATGCAAATTGGTTTTGTTTTGGGTTTTTCAGTAGATGAGTAAAATGTTCATAGCACCCACTTCTCACAGAGCTACCCATCACTCACTAGAAACATAGGTGACTATGTTGGGTCAATGAGACTTTCATCAATGAAGGTTAACATACTAACTATGACTCTAGTTTAACAGAGGTGTCATGGTACTCTTGTAGGCAATAACCCAGTGATGGCGGACCTTTTAGAGACTGAGTGCCCAAACTGTGATTCAAAACCCACTAATTATTTTTGCAAAGTGCCAATACAGCAATTTAACCTGAATACAGGTAGCTGTGAAGGGGCGATGTCAGGTGCCCACCGAAATGGCTGCGAGTGCCACCTCTGGCACCCGTGCCATAGGTTCGCCAACACTGCAATAACCTGTTCATCTGGTTTACTAGACTATATTACAGCATTGGAAGTGATTTGGAAACTTTGGTTAGTTCAAATTAGAGTGTGGAAACTGCTTACATGGACAGACTGATATTGTATTATGTCAGTACTTTGGATGCCTTCAAAAGGGGATTGGACAGATTCCTGGAGGAAAAGTCCATCACAGGTTACAAACCATGATGGAGATGTGTAATCTCCAGTCTTAAAACTGGGGTGCTTCAAGGGCCCGATGCAGGGGAGTGGTATCAGGAGACAGATACCTAGTCTCGTGTGCTCCCAGGCGCACCTGGTGGGGCCACTGTGAGATATAGGAAGCTGGACTAGATAGGCCTTTTGTCTGATACAGAGTGGTTCTTCTTATGTTCTTATGGACCCAATGGCCTCGTAGGCCCTTCCCACTTTATAATTCTATGCTTCTAAGTTTCTGTGGGATTTTTCAAAGGAAGTCAGGAAAAAGATTTTAGAGCATATCCAGGAACACTGAAGCCTTTGTTAATGGAACAGGCAAGGTGGTCCAGCATAACAAAATTCTAGACATGGGTTCTTACACTATCTGAAAGGTTATGGCAAATTTTCTGAGCTTTATTCCTTGGGAGGAAGACTCTGATGAATAGAGAGGCCAATGCTGCCCCTATGAATTGAACTTTGGGAGTTGGCTTTAGAACAGAACTGATCTGGTAAAAACTAAGGCCCACAGCTTGCTAGAGTTCAAAGGCGAACATTAGTTTCTTTCTCACTTAAGTATAATTGCCCCACTAATGTTGAGGTCAAGGATAAACGTTGGTTTCTTTCTCAATGAAGTATAATTTCTCCCACTAATTGCTATTTACATTTGTCAAGAAAAATATTATTCATGTTCAAACAAAAACCACTACTGGAGCCATATCACTTAGTGAACATTTTGGGTGGCTTGTTAAGGCCAGATAGTATGATGTTGAAACATTTGTTTAAGAACAGGAAGGGAATCAACAGTAGCAGGCAGCAACTAAGATATGGACAATTTTCACAATGGAGAGGGATGAAAATTGGTGTGCCCAGGGATCTGTCCTGAGACCGGTTCTTTTCAATCTGTTCATAAATGACCTGGAGACACGGATAAGCAGTGAGGTGGCCAAGTTTGCGGATGATACGAAACTCTTCTGGGTAGTGAAGACCTGAGAAGATTGTGAAGAGCTCCAGAAGGATCTGGAGAGAATGGACTGCAAGATGGCAAATGTACTTCAATGTAGGAAAATGTAAAAGTAATGCATATTGAGGCAAAAAATCAAAACGTTATCGATCAACTCATGGACTCTGAGCTATCCATGATGGATCAGGAAAGAGATCTTGGTGTGCTGGTTGACAGCTCAATGAAAGTGTCTACCCAGTGTTTGGCAGTGGTGAAGAAGGCCAATTCCATGCTAGGGGTCATCAAAAAAGGATTGAAAATAAAACAGGCAACATTATAATGCCATTGTTCAAAACGATAGTAAGACTGCACCTGTAGTATTGCGTACAATTCTGGTCACCGCATTTCAAAAAAGAAATAGTTGAACTGGAAAAGGTGCAGAAGAGAGCAATTAAAATGATTACTGGACTGGGGCACCTCCCTAATGAGGAAAGGCTACAGCATTTGGGGCTCTTTAGTCTGGAAAAAGGCACCTGAGGGGACATATGATTGAGACATACAAAATTATGCAGCACATGAGTAAAGTGGATAGAGGGACACTCTTCTCCCTCTCACAAAATACCACAACTAGAGGACATCCACTCAAGAAATGGTAAGGTATATTCTCTATTAAATGAGGAGTCTTCATTTCTTGTTCTGGTGTTCTCAGTCAACCGGGCCAACTCACTCCTTCTTAATGATACTGCAACCAATATAACTTTTGCTCTCCAATCTGTGGCATGATGAGCCAAAAAAAGTGGTTAACATCTGAGCTTCTTGTGACCATCCAGCATCACTGCTATGGAGGGCTCCATTTTTCTCTTACAAAAAAACAAAACAAAAAAAAACCTGACAAGCAGCCACATCAGTTTCATGATATTTAAGACAGTAGAAGAGTAGAATCACTTGTCCATGAGGTTCAGCTTTCTTCTTGTTCACCACTGTAGAGTGGAGTTTCTCCCTGCCTTAGAGTTGAGTGGCTTCCACCATAATTGACTTTGAAGATGGTTACTTTGACAGAGATCCTACCTTTTATATTTCTTCTTAATTTTGAAGAGACTCTTGATTTTCCTGGATATAAGGTGGCAATATGGATGGTTTCATCAAGGACAGCTTGGATGAGGCAGAGCAAGGAGAAGAATACAACAGATTTGCCGGAATCCAAGTAAAGGTCCACCAACAGAAAGTGGCCAAGCTCTGCACTCTAGAGAAAGTGAAACTTTCCTATACAAAGTGTTAGAGTGAATATCTTCTGATAGAAACAGAGGAGTAGTACAGTGGTCCCTTGTATAACAAATGGTTTGTTTAACAGAAAATCCGCTTAAAGGAAAAAAATTCCAGAGATAGGAGGAACTCGTTTAACAGAAATGCTTATGGGGTGAATCTGTACAACAGAAAAACAGTCGCAATTAGGGATTAATCCTTTTTTAATGGATTCCTATGGGAAATTTGTACAAAAGAAAATTTACTTAACAGAACTTCATTTGGAACGAATTAATTCCTTTATACAAGGTACCACTGTATCTCCTACCACAAGCTCTGGGGAAGAAATTAAGAGGCAAAATGAAGAAGGAGAATCTTGAATAATCAGCCACTGTAGCAAAAGATGAATATTGAACTAAAATTTCTATTTGTTCTTCATTTTTTACTCCAGTGGTGCCTGGAACTCAGAACAAAGACTATATGCCTGATACTGAAAGAAAAGTATGTCAGCACACAAGGCTGTTCAGATGGCTGGGTATGATCACCATCAATATCTAGTAAGACAGCTGTTAGACAGAGGAAGGCTACAGTTAACATGAAATGAGGGTTTGGGGTTGGCAAAGTGAAGTGCAAGAAACCAGAGGTAGAAACCATCTTTGAACTTGTCATCAATCACACTCTTGATAAACCAGGGCATGAGACGTCTCTTGATATTGTCCCTATGTTGCAGAACAACTCCAATATTGGAATGAGTATCTCGAAGGGGATTCAAAATTACAGAAATATTTTCTAAACAATCACGCTATCTTGGGGGGAGGGGTTTGTAATCGTGCCTTGGGTTTAATGACATCGGTGAGTTAGAGTATCTTAAAGAAGACTGATTAGTATGTGACTTCAAAGGTAAATTCTGAGTTGTGGAAGTCACAAAGGTGATAAAAGAGAACTTGACAAGGTTGACTACAAAATAAACTCTCAAAACAAAAAAGTAATGAAGAATAAATAATATATCTCAATAACAACTACAGTATTACTTATTTTGAATATTACTTATTGGCATTTAGTAGATAAGTGAACATTCCAACAGATACTGATAGTGCAGCAGACAAAAAAGGAACTGCGGTACAGTAGAACAATTAAGATATTTCTAGATAAGCTCAATGAGGCACAGGGGCACAATTTCTACTCTAAACTATTTAGATCTAGGAAGTCCCTGATAGTGCACTGGGTAAGTCATAAAAACCACAGAGAATAACTTCAAACTTCATCTGAACTGAGAATACTGGAAGGAGCAAGGAGAACATCAACAGGCAGGGAGTTCCATCAGTTTTCTGTAAGTAATACCTGTGATATTCAGTGTGGGATAGTGGACACAGTGATGAGCCTAGGGTAGAAGCCTTGCTCGGTCATGGAAACATACTGGAGACGTGGAACCAGTAAAGCCACTCCTTAAATTTCTAACTTATCATAAAAGCCCTATTAGGGCTGTTCTAAGTTAGTTTTGATTTTAGCACACACACACATACACATCTGCTAAATAGAAAGGCAAGGGGACAGTTCTATAGTTATAGAAAGGCATCCTTGCTGTTTTTGTAAACTATGGTCTGGACTTTCAAGCTTGCTTTTATGGAATAATTTACTGGGAGATCAATAAAAAGATGAAGAAATGGGGTGTTACAGAAAAACTTACCTTGACAGCTAGTATTTTTCCACTGGGGACATGGTTTGCTCTGCAAGCAGGAAAAAAAACATAACTCCATTTAATAGAGAGAAAATCACAGTCATACTTTCATTTGAGAATTACATTCATAAAAGGTTTGCAGCTAATGCTGCTGCTTCTTAGCTATCAAAGATGTTCACTGATTTTAAAATTAAATTCTACTTTCTATGAAGCCACCGCTTTTGGAACTCCTTGTACAGTACACCTGAAACAGCAATCAATCCCCTTCAACATTTGAATGATAGAAGTGAATAAAGCATGGCATGTTTTAAGGTCAGTGGTTCTCAACCTGTGGGTCCCCAGATGAAACTCTCAGAAGTCTTCATCACTTGCAGAGCTGGCCAGGATTTCTGGGAGTTGCAATCGAGGTATATCTGGGGACCCCCAGGTTGAGAACCACTGGTTTAAGTGCTTGGGTGTGTAGCCATAGAATGGAGGTTTGAATCTCCATGAATCCTCCAGGGAGAAGCACCATCTTGTGCAATCATGGGCAGGTGCACAATCCTAGAATCTCCCAAAAGAAGATGTAAACCACTTCTGAAAAGGGTCACCCTAAGCCAGAACTGGCTTGATAACACATACAGTGGTACCTTGTATAAAGGAATTAATTCATTCCAAATGAAATTATGCTAAGCAAATTTTCCTTTATACAAATTCCCATAGAAATGCATTGAAAATGGAGTAATCCCATTTTTATGTTGTATGGATTTTCCCCATAGGCGATTATGTTAAGCAAATTTCCCCTATCTCCGGAATTTTTTATGTTGTACAAATTTTATGTTATACAAGCTGTTTGTTATACAAGGGTCCACTGTAATTATTATCGTTTATTATTGTCAACCAAGATCCCAAGAAAGAATCGCAAAATACATGGCCGATGTCAATTACTGTGTCAGAAAATGTGCAAGAATGACCTGTAGGATGAAAGGCCGACACAATGAAATGCAAAGGAACTCCCCAATCATAAAGGTTAGTGGACTGCATCCTTGGTGACTTTGTTCCTAAATTGAAGAAGTGGCTATTTCCCATCCCTCTCACTTCGTGTGAGCACTTCACACGTCTTTACAAAGAGAGAGCTTTACTTTTCCACACCTTGATTTTTAATTTACAAACATGTCTGTTCTCAAAAACAGTACACCACGGAGGACACTTTGTTTTGGCAAATGCAGTTATACATTTTAAACCATAGCATCCTAAATGTGTTTGAAGGGGGGGAAAGCATTTAAGAGCAGCAGAAGTAACACATCCACCCAAGTGATAGCTGATAGACTGGCAGAAAAGAGCACAATCAATATACCAAAGAGAGTAAGGAGAGTAAGGTCATCAGGTAACTATGGACGAAACCAACGGTGACAAAACATTTTGACTTTCAGATCCCCAAAAGATAAGAAAACAAGCAAATGAGATAGCATGCTTAGCGTCTGTTAGTTTAATATGTACTGTGCCGGGCAGTTTGGCAACTTAATTAGCTTGTCAAGAAAGCCGATCCTCTCCCCCCTCCTTCTTCCATTTAAGGGGGTGTGTGTCTCTTGTTTCCAAGTGAATTAGAAGGAATGGCTTGATGATTTAATTATGATGCACGCCAATTCATCCGTGGAAGTTTGGGTTAAATTTCCAGCAAAGAGCAAGTACCTGGTTTGGTTTACAGAGCACTGACAGTAGCAATTTAACATTTAATTATAATTGAGAAAGAGATCACAAACCAGATACCATGCCCAAAGGGGGCAGAGCATCCTTTTGCTTCTGCAAGTGCCACACTCCCTTGAAGAAAGAAAATTTGTTTACTTCTGACCACCATGGCATCTCAATTGTCCTGACTGCTTCCAGCGCATTAACTGTAAAGTGATTAATGGAGTCTGAATGGGAGCTTTGGTTACACCAAAGGAAAACCGGACACCTTGACAGTATTTTAATTAACAGCCAACACTTCAAATTAGGCTGTAGCTGCTATAGTAATTACCTGTCCCAATGAGTTTACAGGGGGAAAAACATTTTCTGTCCCAACATATGTATAACTATAAATGGACATTGGTCATTCAAATGATGCACTTGCTACCCTGCTCCAATTATTGAACCCAATTCTAAGCCACACATGAAGCTCTTACATGGACTGACTCCTGTATTTGATTCAATATAGTGAGAGCCAGACATACATGAGTTGACCTGTTTGCCCTGTTCAAGTCAGTAATTGCTCTGTGTGCTGTAATTGCAGTATCTTTGAGAAGAATCTCTTAAACAATACATTATTTGGCTGTGTGGTTTTCTTGGAATTCAGAAGTTCAGCCACCCAGAGTAGCCTTGTTGCTAAATGAGCAGTACAGAAACTGCCCAGAGTGACCTTTGGTCAGGTGATATGGTATAAAAAGGTAAAGGTCCCCCGCCCGTGCACATGCGTGCTAATTGTGTCTGACTCTACGGGCAGTGCTCAGCTCCATTTTCAAGCCAAAGAGCCAGTGTTGTGCAAGTCCATGGCCACGTGGCCGGCATGGCTGCAAGGAAACACTGTTTTGCCTTTCTGTTTTTTATGGCGGTACCTATTTATCTACTTGCATTTACATGCTTTTGAACTGCTAGGTTGGCAGGACATGGGGTTATCAGTGGGAGCTCACTCCGCTGCGTGGCACCCGGGATTTGAACCGCCAAGCCACTGACTTTGCAGTCAACAGTTTTCGGAGGCTCAGTCTGCTGAGCCACCATATAAATCCAATAAATAAATAAATAAATAAATAAATAAATAAATAAATAAATAAATAAATAAAT
>JAHTLZ010000252.1:8333660-8399231 GCA_023846285.1 Phrynocephalus versicolor | reverse complement strand
TCTATCTATCTATCTATCTATCTATCTATCTATCTATCTATCTATCTGTAAGTAGTATCTATAACTGCCGCAGACATCTGGAGAGCTTTAAACTAAATTGGAAGGGGGAAGGAGATGGAGAGACAGAGATAAAGGTAGATGAAAGTTTATGAACAACAAAAAGAACATACTGATCAGCATTAATGTGTAGACCTCTGCCAAGCAGTTGTCCACTGAGAATGAGACTGTGCAGGGGTGCTAGGAGCTCACTCAGTGTCCAGCATGCCAACAGCCAACAACACATGTGCTAACTCTGTAACTTTGTGTCAGGATCTGGCCTACACGGCCCTCGTACTTGCAGGATCAGGGCCAGCCTGACCTAGGAATTGCCTGCTGTTTGTAAGCTCAGGCCCTGGTCTGAGCAGCAGCTACTAGGTCACTCATGAGGCCCATCTGGAAATATGGATGGAAGGCCTATTTAAGGAGTGGTTCTCCCTCCCAGACTTTGCTTCAGCAACGCAAGTGTCTTCTGCTCTTGTGCTTTGGCCTGCATGTCCAGCCTTGCAAAAGATCCAGGGTTGTGGTTTGATTTCATTGCTGATGATGTGGCTTATTGGATTGCTTGTGGACCCAGTGACTGTCAATACCACAATGGACCATTTGACAAGTCTTGCCTGCATTTCAGTAGTGGCAAACCAGTAAGGCATTGTTCGCAGTTGAACTACATTAAAAATCCCATCAGAACAACTATGCAACAAGGCAGGGTAGATGCCTTACCTCTATTAAGTACAGAAGCAAGTATGTTGCATAATATTAGTTTTGAGGATCTGATCAAAGACTTTGCAATTTAAAAAAGTAGAGAGAACTTTTCAAATATGAATGAAGTGGAAGTATACAAAAATAAAGGGGGTGTGGTGGCTCAGTGGACTAAGGCTTCCAAAAACTGTCAGCTGCAAAGTCGGCAGCTCGTCGGTTTGAATCCCAGGTGCCACGCAGCGGAGCGACCTCTCGCTGTTAACCCCAGCTCCTGCCAACCTAGCGGTTCAAAAGCATGTAAATGCAAGTAGATAAATAGATACTGCCGTATAAAGCAGGAAGGTAAAACAGTGTTTCCTTGCAGCCATGCCAGCTACATGGCCACAGACTTGCACAACACTGGCTCTTCAACTTTAATACGGAGATGAGCATCGCCCCTAGAGTCGGACACAACTAGCACACATATGTGTGTGGGGGGGACCCCTACCTTTACCTTTTTGTACAAAAATAAACATTATTTTCCATCTTTCTGTAAGTTTTGTTTAATTTCAATAAATAAAATTTTATTTTATGTTTTTTATTGTTTATATTTTGAATTACATATATATGGAGGGGCAAATGCTTAGGGCCTCTAAGGGTCTTAATCCAGCCCTGACTCTACTGCTAGGGACCAGTAGAAAAGAAAAGAGGAATACATCCAGAGTCCTGAAGAAAGAGACTCTTGAGTGTTAAAAAAAAAACACTATTGCAACCACCCCTTTAGAAATAAATGATTACTTCTTTTGATAAAAAAGTCCTTATTAGAGATGGGCACGACTCAAAAAAATGGTGTTTCGTTTGTCGTTTGGGGTCCGTTTTGGTTCGTTTTCGTTTTCGTTGGTTTTTTGCAAATTTTTCGTTTTCATTTTCGTTTTTGTTACGTAACGAAATGAAAAACCGAAAACGAAACGAAAATTGCTGTTTCGTTAGCATTCTTTTCAGTTCAATGCATTTGCCGCAACGAAAACAAAAAAACGTGGCAAAATTTTTCGTTTCCGTTTCTGTTTTGCTTTGAAAATTTTTCGTTTTCGTTTTCGTTGCGTAATGAAACGAAAAAACAAAAACAAAAAATTGCTCGTTTCGTGCCCATCTCTAGTCCTTATCTATGGAGGAGAAAGAAAGAAGGATACCCTCTCCCCTCCAAATCAAAGAAGTGTGTACCAAAAAGTGCATAAGCCACACATCTTGTAACGGCCAGGGTGTGGGCAGTAGCTAGGATACCAGCAAGGAGGCCAAGACCAGGGTGTTCCCAGAAGCTCGATGGGGTTGAGACGGAGGGTGTGGTCAGCCAGTCCATGTTCAAGATTCACAGAGATGATAGTCAGCCGATCCAAGTTCAAGATCCGTACAAAAACAGTCAGACAGGGAAGCCAAAAAGGAACACAGAGTGACCGAGTTCCATGAAGATTCAGGGTAAGCAGGCTCACTAGTTCAGAGGTCTCGCATTGCTGAGGCAAGGAACAGGGAGTGCCCACAGCTAGCTTTATGCCGGTAGAAGGCTCACCAGCTGCACTCTCTGCCTCTGGCTCTGCAAGGAGCCTCCACATTTGTTGAGTCATTCGGCCCCAGTCCTAACATATCTCATGGCTGCAGTTTGTCCAGCAATGTCTGAACCATGAAAACCCCAGGAACACTTAGCTTGGGGTACCACGTTCTAAATGTTCACAAGTATTTCCTAGTGGGTGGAAGGAAGGAAGGAAGGAAGGAAGGAAGGAAGGAAGGAAGGAAGGAAGGGGGAAAAATAGATTCAGCATGTTTCCCCTAGAAATATTGTTATAAAAATATTGATTTTTTTTAACACAGCTCAATTGACTGAAAAGTTGTTTGTATAGCAATATTGGCCTAGGCAATGTACTAGAACAATTCTGCTGCACAGAGTAATCAAGTGCATTTCTGAGGTATAATTATACTGTCATCAAAATGAAACAAAGATATCCTTCTCTGCAAGCAACAAACACACAGAGGCACTAAAACCCCTAAATGTACACACCTAAACTGTCTCCCGAACAACAACCCACACCACATTCTTCCCTTAAGCCATGGTTAGCATGAAAGTGATCAATATCTCAATCTCCATAAACTATTTTAATAATAGTTAGTTCACCTGGAAACAGAAACCAAACACTTCTGCTCAGCGACCTGAAACGTACCTTGTTGTTTGCTGAATGTGGGCAATATTTCATTGCCATAATGGATATGACTCTGTGCAAGGTTTTAGAAAGACACAGACACAAACATGTATGCTTTTGTTCTTCAGTTGCAAATCAATACGAAGTGCACACATTTCAGAAACAAGCCCAGAATATGGAAAGCTGGCAGCCAGAAAATAGAAAACACAGCAGTAGAAGTATGACTACCACTTCACCCCACTGACGTACATGCGGAAGCATAACTCTAACCAGAGTACAGTATAACCCAGAAACCTTTAAATGTTCATGCACGGTAATTCCAGTTTAGCTTTTGCTACCAAAGGCAGGCAATTATGAGCCCATGAATGATACAGGTGGCATATTATCCAACTATCCAAACATACTATATCTCAAAATGTATATCCGCCATTACATTTTGATCTTCCATAGCTGACAACACCCCCAAGGATTAATTGTGGCCCCAGCTTTCATAAATAGTGATAATCACTGAACATGTGACAAGAACAGCGAATGTAGCCATTCACATATGGTGAAATACTGTGGTACCTCTACTATCTCTTTCTATCTCTCAAGAAAAAAGAAGTCCAGTTGCCATGACTCAACACCCAGATGACTGGATGACTGAGAATCTTCACAGACATACTCTACTTATGATTTTAATCCGTTCCGAACGCATGCTCTTGAGTTGAACAACTCTTAAGTAGAGCAACCCTATCTAACAAATAAAAAAAATAAAAAATTGGAAAAAATGTAAGTAGAGCAGACCGCATCTAAAATTTGCAAGGCAGCAGTTAAAACACCAACAGTTTTTCACTCTTAAGTCGAATTGCTCTTAAGTCAAGCCACTTGTAAGTAGAAGTACCACTGTAGTCTTGTTGAGACCTAGAGAGTTGCACAAGAAGGCTACTGTAAACATTCCCTGTGTTATGTCCCCATCCACTCATAACATCACTTCCCCAATTTCACCGGTTAAAAGTTTAGAACAGGGGCTGGGAACCATACTCTGGTTCAGTGCAGACAGTGATATTACTGTGCATCAGGTGAGAGAACTTGGCATAGCAGTGTAGTTTTGGGCAACAACATTTATAACATGTACTTCTCAGGTAGCCAGGCACACAGGTTGAAGGTACACCTCTAGACAATAAACAAAATTAAAATTATAATATTTTCTTGTAACAATAAGAGGAACAGGAACACATCCTTTAAAAAGAATTATGTTTGAAACCTTCTGAGGTATAATTATACTGACATACTTCCCTTAAAAACAAAATTTACTAAGTCTTCTAAGGTGTCAAAATGTGAATCTTGCAAAAGGAAAACAGTCTTCCCTGGAAGAACACTTATCCTCAGGGATTTTCTTACAAAGTTTTGTTTACCATAATTCCTAGTGGAATATTTCTGTCACGATACTGAATACGATTGTGAATGTCTGCATTATGAACCATAAACTTTTGCCCTACGCAGGAGATAAAAGCTTTTCATGTCAAGAACCACATTGCTATTATAATCCTTAATTCATTAAAACTAATAAGGGTTTATGTACATAGCTTCATCTGGCAAATGCCCTGCGAAGCTCATAGCATAAGGTTCCCATTGGGTATGTGTAAGGATTGATTTACTTTTTAAGTGGGGACAAGCACATTTAAAAGTGGAGAAAGGCAAGACAGAAGAGCATCAGGGGAGTTGTAAACACAAAATATGCATTAACTTTCAAGGCCAGTTGAAGCGGAAGAGATACCAAGTGAGGATGGTGCAATACATATATCTCTTTTTTGCATGAAGTATGATTAACCAAAGAACAATGCCCCGTATTCCAGAAGATCTCCACTTCCCAAGGAAGGCTTGCAGTGTGCTCTCGCAAGGCAAAAACAGCATAAAGGAGAAAATTAATCTAGATAGATTTCATTTCAATCTCAATCAAACAGTTATAGTAGAAAGGGCTGAAATATCCAAATCTTCATTCAATAATGAGGGAGCCATTTTAGAAGAGTTATGCAAGCACTGGACATCTTATTGAAGCAATGAAATTATTTAGGAACATAACCAGCTAACCCAGATGACTACTTAAGTCAGACACTCTCCACTCTGTTAGAGTAAAATTAAATCTAACCAAGGGAAAAGGAAAATAAAACAAATAAAATAAAATAAAATAAAATAATTTTAAAAGCCCAGAGCAAATTTACCAACGTAAGAGAGAATTAACACACTAGGCCATTATGGTACCATAAGAAAAGCATATGGACACACATTTCAGCTTGAAACCTTCATCACAAAAACGAGGCCTCAAGCACTCAGCCTAGGCATGGGCAAAACATAGGAAAAGGAGCAAAAATGAAAGTAGAAGCATTCACTTTTCCAAATCTCATAAACTTTGATAAAATTGTAACATACAATGATCTTTTGGATTCAGAAGGGAACTTAAAAATTAAGGAACAACTAGCAAATCCAGGACTGATGCTTCCATGGTGGCCACTTATGCAAATTCAATCAGCATATAAAGAAGATCTTAAATCACAAGGATTTTATAAAGAACAGCCTCAATTTGATATTATTACTATCAGAAGATAATTTAATTAAAAAACTTTATAACCTCCTGCTAGATTTGAAAGATATGCTGGGCCAAGAACATGGGTTATACAATTGAACTAGATAAATGGCAAAAGTTATGGAGTGTGAAAAGCAAACTAACTCTGGCAACACCCTTAAAGAAAATTTATACAAAATGTTCTATCGTTGGCACCTACCATCAAGTAGATTAGCAAAAATGTTTACAAACTTGTCTAAGAAATGTTGGAAATGTAAAAATCATGATGGGCGTATTATCATGCATGGTGGTCTTGTGTGAGTGCAAAGAAATATTGGGTTAAAATACATATATGGCTCAAAGAAATAACTAAGCTGGATACAGAATTTAAACCAGAAATGTTTCTACTAGGTATTAAGCCAGAAAATGTTAATATACTACATATCTGCCATTAGAATAGCTTGGGCCCAGATGTGGAAAAATGAAAACATACCTAAGGAGGAAACAATTATACAAACAATCTTAGACTGTGCTGAGATTGACAAAATGACATTGAGAATTAAAGAAAAAGAGGACTCTGTGTATTACTCAACATGGAATAGATTTTATGATTGGTTGGAAAGAAAAAACAATGCATTTGGTGGTACTAAGACATTATGTAATTAATATTAAGTGCACTCAGACAATATGATGAATGACAACTGAAACTGTTTATAGAAATTAACTTAGAAATGCGAAATGTTAAGATGATGGAATATTAATAAACTTATAAATTTTAAAAATCAAATAAATAAATAAATAAATACCGTATCTACTTGAGTATAATTCAACTCGAGTATAAGTCGAGGCCCCTAATTTAACCCCCCAAAATTGGGGAAATGTATTGACTCGAGTATAAGCCTAGGGTGGGAAATGCAGCAGGGCCTGACAGCTCCTCCTTTGTGAGGCAAGTGCTTGGGTCAGTGGCTAAAAGTAATTTTAAACATCGTGCACCGCTCCCCTGTGATGCAGAGGGGGGTCATGAGAAGCGGCACACAATGTTTAAAATGACTTTTAGCCACCGACCCAAGCACTTGCCTCAGTGGCTAAAAGTATTGACCCATATATAAGCCGAGAGGCCCTTTTTTCAGCCCAAAATTAGGGCTGAGTATATAAAGTAAATAAATAAATAAATAAATAAATAAATAAATAAATAAATAAATAATCATAATTCTTAAGTTTGTGCATGGTGGAATAGCTACCTCTTGAATTATATCATTCTCATAATGTGGACAGCAGGGAACTGAACTCCCCATCTCTAATTCCACAGCTAGAAACCTAACTCACTGAGCTACCCAGGCAACTTCTAAAGATATAAGGCACTCAAAAAGGGCAATAGTTATATATCTAATGAGATCCCACTGGTTCCATAGGTCAATGGAGATCTGCATAAAACCACTGAAAATGGAATGCTGGACTGAAAGTCATGTAGCCCAACATTCCATCTAACAATAGAAGGGCAGCAGACATCCTGGATAGCATGACATTTTACTGACACGCCGTCCTGAGAGCACCAACTGTGGTTCCTCAAACTGAGCAGATTTTCCACCAAAAGAGAGAATAACCAGCTATAAATTTATTCTCCATGGATATACATGTAATGTTTGCTAGAAGCTTCTGTGACAGTAGTCTGTGGCAGTGAGATTCAAAGACCGATCATGTTATACATGACTACTAGCTACAGATTGTCCTGCCTGTTTTGTATTAATCAAATTCCTTTCACAGACACTTATACAGTAATACCTCGGACAACAAATGCCCCTGATAATTAATTTTTTGGATAATGAATCACAATTTCCAGGTATAGGGCTGCCCTGGACAGCAAATTTTCCCTATGGGCTGCCTCAGATAACAATTTTCCAGCATGCATCGGTAAAAAGACTTATCTCGGGTTTCACTGCATCTGTACCTTTAAAGCCCACTTTAAAAAGAGTTTTGAGCCAAAAAAAAAGAGGTGTTTGTGTCTTTTTCCTGGGTTCCGGAATGGATTAATCGGTTTCCCATTCATTCCTATGGGAAACCGCATTTCGGATAACGAATTTCTTCGGATAGCGAATTGCCTCAAAGAACAAATTAAATTCGTTTTTCGAGGTACCACTGTACTTCTAATAATTACAGCACCTGCTAAAGAGTGCTTTCTGTACAGTATTTTTGAGAAACCTGCCCTTTGCATGATCCCCACTACAGGAACAGGACTGAGAGGTACAGTGCTGCTCACACCCTTTTTACTTCCACTCTGTATACACTAAAAATTGTATTTCCATACTATAGGGGATACTTTCAAGAGCCACCTGAAATCAGGGCCAGATCCTAGAAATATTACGTGCAACAGAAGAACAAAGGCAGCCACCTTATAACAGATTCACAGGAAGGGGTAATCTTTCTTTCACAAAAGTTGGAGCACGAAAGTGGGGGGGGGGGGGGACACTCACTTGTAGACGGTTCCGCCATTGCCGTGACCGAGGATGTCTCGATACTGTATGTCTTGTTCATTCATCTCCAGGAGGAAGAAAGAAAAACAAAAGAGATGTCAAGCTGTGGATGGAAGTGTCAAGGAAAAGCAACTCTAGGCCATAAACAACCAGCCGTCTGGGTCATTTCAAGTTCAGCTGCAAGAACGGGGAGATCAATACAACATTTGCTGTCCAATTTATAAAAGACAATGCCAAGGGACAAAGTGATGGAAAGTTTAATGACAATTTGTTTGCCTGGGTCATTTCATTAAAGTTTGATAAAAGGTGTCAAAACGGAATGATAACATAGCTCAAGAGGAGCAGATCACTGATATGAAGAGGAGAAAGGGGGCCTTGAGTGCACAGTATAAACAAGGCTTAGGTCAGAAGGGGGAGGTAGACAGCCCCTCAGCCAATACTCCGACCTTTAGCAGGACCAGGAATGTGCTGATGCCGACTACCTAGCTTTGTCACCGAGATGGCTAGGAACCACCCAGAACAACATATTCAAACTCACTGCAGGGATGGTGTAGAGATAAGGAAGGGTTCTTGAGCTGGCCCAAGATGAAACAATAACCAGTTTCATGCAATGCATTAGCCAATCTCTTTGCAGTTAAGTGGCCGGCTGTCAGAGCTGATGAACTCTCACTCCACAGTCTCCCCACCTTGCCTTCACCAAATTTATGACAAGCAGCTCTTTTAACTGCAGTTGTGAGCTCAACTGTGTTGTTCGTTAACCAGTCCTTTGGGGTTTGAGATCAAAACCTTCAACCAAGCACTAGCAGAAAAAAAGAATTTCACAGCTGGGCTACAGCAACAAAAACAGTAACAATCCACATAGTGACGCAAAGTTTTGATACCCTCATTTTATTGAGTAAAATGTGTCAGCATGTTTGGGTCATAAAGTTTGATTTTTTAAAACAAATAAGAGAAAACTGGACAACCATCTGTTAGATCTGATTTGACGTTGATTCCTGTATTGAACAAGGGTACTGCTCAATACAATATGGGACTCAATGGCCTTATACTATTTATTTATTTATTTATTCAACTTATATGCCGCCCACTACCCAAAGGTCTCTACTAGGCTCCTACCCATTATTCTGATTCTGTGAGAAACCACTGGTTCCTCTTTGACTGTTTCCAAGAAATTGGCTACAAATCTATCTTTGCACTAGCATCATTTAGCTCACATTTTATTAGTTTAGCCACAGGGATACCATATAGCACTTAATTAAAAGGTTTCCTGAAATCACTGTGGTTGCTCAATACAGTTGTATCACTGTTCTGATCTATCATGTCTATCATTATGTCAAAGAAGAAAAAAGAGATTAATTTGCTTTGCTTTGGGGAAGCAAAAGAATCTTAGTAGTCATGTACTTTTCTAAGTGCTCACAAACTGTTTAATTAACCTTTTCTTGCACTGACATTACAGGTGGCTAGTTGCCATGATTTTCTTTCTCCAGCCTCTGAAGGTGGAGAAAACATCAGATTACTTTCAGTATCATCTGATAGCTAAAGAAAGTAGACAACCAAGTAAAAACAAAACAGGGACACAATCAGAAAGTAGACAACCAAGTAAAAACAAAACAGGGACACAAACATTTCAGAGGTAAAGACAGACAAAGGCTTGTGAAAAATAAGAGGAATAGACTGAGCAGCTCTATAAGGGTGAATAATTATATTCATTAAAATGTACAAAGGAGAACAGGTGGGTAACTTGATAGAGATAACAAACCTGGTGGGATGACTGTTAAGACTGGAACACAGCAATTATATAATACAAATGATCCAGAAAGAAGAGAGGGGAGGTAGAGTAGCACTATATGGCAAAGCTACTTTTTTTTTCCTCCATAGAAATACTAGAAGCTGCTTGTCGCATTGACAGCATTTGGATTAAAATGAAAGAAATGTGGTTGCTGGAAACTGCGTCATCAGAGAGAAGATGCACACTGGCTTAGGACTTTCTGGTAATCCTCACAGTCCATGAGATGTGTAATAGACATCTCCAGCACCAGAATTCGAATGCATCCATTTTCCCCTCTCTTTCTTCCTCAATCTCCATATTTCACAACCATACTAGAAATAAGATTGAGTTAACTACAGTGGTGCCCTGACTTCCTATGTGCCCGACAACTGAGAATCTCGACTTCGGAGCACACTTCTGTTGTTCCCCCCCCCCCGCTGCCGCCTTACAAGCAAGATAGGGTTTGCCCTACTAATGATGGCATGCTGGGGGGGGGAGAGAAGTGGCGGTTTCTTTAAAATATCTTTGAGCCACCAACCCAAGTGCTTGGGTTGGCGGCTCAAAGTCATTTTTAAAAATGCCCAGCTTTCCCCCATGATGCAGGCGGAAGGGGTCAGGAGAAGTGGTACGCTATGTTTAAAATGACTTTTAGCCACGAAGGCAAGTGCTTGCCTCGGTGGATAAAAGTCATTTTAAACATAGTGCGACTTTGCCCTGCGCCGCAAGGGATCAGGAGAAGCGGTGCGCTATGTTTAAAATGACTTTTAGCCATGGAATCAAGTGCTTGGATTAAAATCTAACAAGGAAGCATGCTGCGACATCATCTGTGCTAGATCTGTGATGCTGGCCAATCAGGAGCTGTGCAGGGATAGGCATCATCCCGCCTCCCTCTCTGATTGGCCAGCAGCACAAAGCAGGAAAGATGACATCACAGTGTGCTTTCTCATTGGATTTTAATCCTGTGCGAGACAGAGAAAGGTAAAGCAATTGGATTTGCATGTATCAGCTGGTTCTGAGCACCACCTGCGCTTGTGTGGTTTGTTTTGTAACCTACTGGTTCCGAAATGAAATGCCCATCCCTACTAAAAGCCAAAGTTATAAAGACGGAAAAAACTGGGCATGCTTAGCCTTGAGTGCTCGTATCGCAAGACACTGCTCGTTGATCAAGGCAAAACTGATCAGAAATGTTTGCTCATCTTGCAAACCAAGATAGTTGTACACAAAGGTGTTACTGTACTTGGAAATTAGTCCTACAGGGGAGAGGCAGGATCTGTTCTAGTGTAGGACATGTAATAATAGGCTCAATTTACAGGAAACCAAATTTTTAATGGAATATCAGGGAAAACGTCTTAAACCACTCCAACAATGGAGCCATTTGTTTCAGGAGATGGTGAGCACTCCAACACTGGAGGAATTCAAGACAAAATCAGACTGCTATCTGTGAGATATACTTTGATGTCAATACCTCTATTAATCAGGGGTTGGACTTGATGGTCTCCTAGGATCCTTCCAACATTACTCTTTGATTTTCCTGAACAAGCAATGAAATCCACATCATTGCATCAAGGTTGCATTGGGAAAGTCTCCCTAAAGAAATGTGATGTAGTCACTTAGTTTAATCTACCTCTGTTCAGGGACATCAAAGAGAAACAACTCAGATCTGCATCACTGCAAGGAGATTCACATTTGCAAAGAAAATCAAGTAGTTCGGAGAACAGCTATTCTAAGGCTTAATTATATGAACTTCGATTCAGGAAGGACCAATAAAGGCTTCAGAAGCACAAGCGTGTTAACAATTTCTCAGGAGTGTTTCCTTGCCCACTTGGTTTAGCCTGCCTTTAGTCGAGCAGTGTGAAATAAATGCCCCTTATATGGGTCATTTATTTTAAAAAGACTCTTCTGTTTTCCTTGAAACACACTAGGGTGTGTATTTTTCGTTGCTACAGTCGTGCGCGGAACTGATGAAGGAAGAGACAGAAAGTGGGGCAGGATTCTCATCTATCAGGAAATGGTGCTAGATACGAAATGTAAGGCAGATCCATGATTGGTCTGAGACATTTAGAGCCTAGGCCCTCGTCCAAGCATGTCCAAAGTCAGGCCTGGGGGCCAAATGCGGCCCGTTTTCAAATTCTGAGTGGGCCACGGCTTCTTCTCCCCACCAGCTCAGCCTGTCAGGCATCCCTGCCAGCTGGCCTCTTTTCATACCGGATGGAAATGTCAGCTTGCAGTTTTATGGTTTGCCTGCCCTCCCTGCCTCTGTCCATCCCCCCAGCCACTTGGCCAGCCTACCCCCCCAGCCCCATTAGTGCAGTGTCCTCCCCGCCTCCTTGCATGTCCTGACCTAGAGGCTTGTCCAAAGTCCGGCCCAGGGGCCATATGTGGCTGAATGTTTGGCCCCCACACATTTTCACCTCACCAAATCTGGCTCTCCTTGCAAAAAGTTTGGACACCCCTGCCCTAGCCCAAAATGGGGAGAGAGGGGGAAGGAAGGATGGGGGGGGAGAGAGAGAGAGAGAGAGAGACTGATGAATTCCTGCCATTCCTCTCATTTATTAACATGCCCCCCCCCAAAAAAGCAGAAATATTTGTGCAGATATTTCTGATTCCACATATTCCAGATTACTCCTTCCAGCATCCTAGCTTCTACAACAGGATAGCAGCTGATTCTGCAGTCCATCTATGAACCATTAGGCCTTTTTCCTTCCAGGTAGTCCCCAATTCAAAGACTCATGAGATCAATCACATAAAGCTGTGGAGGAAAGTTATCAAGGCCATATTGGCTTGGCCTTCCCTATGTGGAGGTTCAAATAAGGATGATTGTGAAAGAAACACATCAAGAATACAGAGTAACTTGTTTGAAAAACTGTAGTCCTCAAACAAATGCTGCCTAGATGTCCTAAGCACATCCTAACTCGCTTGATCTCAGAAGCTAAGCAGGGTCACGCATGGCTAGTACTTGGATGGGAGACCACCAGGGAATACCAGGCGCTGTAGGCGCCTGGAGTATGAACTGGCAAGCCACTCCAGTATTCCTGCCAAGAAAACTCCATAGGCATGGGGTCACAAAGAGTCGGTCATGACTGTAACGACACAACACAACACAGAAACCTCAAACAAACCATAACTGTAAGTTGGCAGTATATTTTGGAAGATAAACTCTTCTGAAGCAGTCTTAATTGGCTACAGATACTAAAAGAATGAATAAAAAGCAAAAAAATACCAATTATGGGCCGGTAAAATACTCTTTTGTTCATTATGAGATGCCTTGGAGAAAATCAGTATGCATCTCTTATAAATCATTAGAGGCAAAAATATTCAATTAATCCTTATCTGATACGTAAAGCTCTAGAAGAGGCCAGATCCTATATAAGCTATATCTCCTCTGTACCAATCGAAGCCCTAATGGCTTCAGAAAGCAGTCACACTCTATGAGCAGACAATTGAAGAGATTTAGTAAATCCCACTTTATAGAGCACAGACTAATCAGAAAACACAAGCCAGTCAAATGTTTCTTATGAACTGTTGACACTACATCAATGCAGAATCAATTGGCGGCATTTTCACTGAGTGACAGAAAAGAAATAAATATTTATATCACATAACCTATATCAATGGACCTCGGCAGAAAGCTATTTCTAACCTGTCAATAGCTGATTATCTTGAAGAATCGTATCCCCTTTCTTTTAATGATTAATATGAATTCTTTATTAAACCTAAGTAAAGAGGTAAAATGTCTTCAAGAAAAAGGCGCAAAACCTTTTGTACTCGAGGATGGCTTCCACCAGCAAATGGCAAAAAGCCACTACAAGTAAAAAAGCAATGAAACATCACCACAACCACTCTATCAAACAGGTCTCACAACAGCAACCGGATCAAGTGCTTTGGGAAAAGACAGCAGTTCAGGGCCTACCCCGACCCCACCCCTGAATGTTCAGCTCTCCCTAACAGTGACAGAAGTGAAGCATGATAGACATGGATAGTACATTAATTGTACACATGATGTCTATGCGGACTCACTTATGCAACTAGGTTTCCCCAGTCCATAGGGAGCGCAAGGAGCTCTCTACAGCTTCATCCTATTGTCCATACTAAGCAAAATGAGTAAAGAAAACATACATTTGGGATACGTTTGTACACTGGGAAAGGCTGCTGGCCAACAAATCCAAAGCAGATTAAGGATAAAGTTACTCAACCACTTCAGCAGATCTTCGTTCCATTTATTTATTCAAAATATTTCTACCCCACCTTCCTCCACAAAAGGAACCAAGACCATTACTTTTTATGCTGAGCATTCAAGGAACAACAAAAGAACACAGTTAATGCCCAGCATGGCCAGAAAACCAAGCTGGTCTCCAATCTTAAAACCAGCATTTCCTGCATTCCTACATGCGTGATGGACTTACCAAGCTACAGGGATCATTTCTGTCCCTATCAAGCATTAAAAATCTTAATTCCACTTTTAAAAATATTTGAAATGCATCTTTTTTCCCAGTTTAAAAAAATGTTTCCCATGTTCACCTTTTTCTTCTCCTCAGCCTAAGAAATCTTAAATATTTATCATGAAAAGCATTTCTGAAAGGCTAAACAGAATACTGTTTAATAATAATAATAATACAGTAATACTATTAAAATAATATTTATTTAATTTTTCAAAAAAACTTAAAACTGCCTACCTATATTTCAGGCAAGAGTCCCATTCTATTCCTAAAAAGACAAACTGAAACCATATTTCTAAGTTTTACTTAAACAATCCTGGCCACAAATAAGCAAGGCTATGTGCAGGTGACATGAGCAGACTCATTCTCATCTATTAAGAGCACAATGTTACAGGTGATCTGTTGAAGGACAAGCTGGAAGACCTGCTTTTATCTTCTTGACACGCTCAACTACAACTGCTTGATTCATGAAATGCCAATGAGGCTTGGAGAGGTCACTGTGTGAAGGCACTGAATACGCATCTGAGATAATTAAGATTTCAGCCTTCGAAACACGGAAGGGAAGTGAACAGCAGTTAAGAAAATCAATAAGAGTCTTTTATTTGCAGTGACACAGATGTCTCAGTCAATAGTGTCTAATAGGCAAGCTTGATCGCCGTGGACAGATGCCTGCCTCCAAGGCTATCAAAGGGCTTTCACCATGACAAACATTAAAACTTATTTATGTTGCTATTGAAGGATCCTTCTGCCTCGCAGGTACTTTCATTTAGTGGTATATATTTAAAATCATTATGCTACTTTGGGCCTTCCTGTATCTTTGAATCAAACATGGCCAAAAGGGACTTACCCTGGAGAGGTCCATTTGCCCATCAATTGGGAAGCTACCGTATTCGCATTGGATTGCAAGCACCAGAGGGAGAAGAGGAAGGCTTTCAAGATTTCCCTCTTTTATACAGGAAACTAATAATAGGGGGAGGGTCCAAGGAACATGACAATGTACACTTTCCACTAGGGCTTTCGTTCTTCAACATCTGGCAGCAAATGCATTCACACCCATATGCAAATCTCTGACAAACCAGAAAACCTATTTTGTTATTCAAAATTGATTAAGTTTTCTTCTCCGAATTGAAGCAACAAAATGAAGGGTGTGAAAGGCACTTCAATCTATTTGCAGCTAAATCTGATTAGTGTGTTTTGAGAAAGGGGAAGCAAATTGGCGTGCCACTCCAAATCAATCAGGACAGAGAGTCCTCTGTATTACAAGTCCTTTCACCGGCTCTCCACTTCTTTTATTAAAATAACACATTACTAATAAGTGAGCAGTAAGCATCTGCAAGGCTATCCTGAAACACAATTAAGGTGAAAGGTCATCCCGCGTGGCCTTCCTCCAATGTACCTACCTGGCCATTAGCTAATATCTTCTTCAGTTCTGCAGACGACTTCTTCAGACTGCAGAATTGAGAACAAAAAAGGGAGGGGAGGTGTTTCAGTAAACAAACAGAAACATTGTCTATAGAAAGGAACATACTCTTTATTGTTTCATTTGCCAAAAATCACAACTGTGTGAATTCAGCATTGATGCATCAACCTGGAACAAAGTATGGAATAAGGTATTCAAAGGATGCCCAAACAGATTCACCTTTATTTACATACCTGGAAGTTGAGTCATGGCAACTGGACTTCTTTTCTTGACTGACAAAGCTTCTTTGGATCAGCAGCGAAACGTTCCGATCCCTCAATAAAATAAGTCCTGTTGCCACAACTCAACTTCCAGATAAACCCACCTGGATCACTGAGAATCTTCGCACACTTTATTTACATAGAATCATGGATTAATTGAGTTGGAAGGGACCTATAAGGCCATCAAGTGCAACTTCCTGGGCAAGGCAGCAATCCAAATCAAAGCAGGTCTGACAGATGGTTGTCCAGTTTTCTCTTGAATGCCTTCAGTGTTGGAGCACTCACTACCTCCAAAGGTAGTTGGTTCCATTGTTGGACTGCTCTCACGGTCAGGACATTCTTTTTCCTGACAGTCAGCTGAATTCTGGCTTGCTGTAACCTGGGCCCATTATTACGGGTTCTGAACTCTGGGTTGACTGAGAACAGATCATGCCCCTCCTCAGTATTTCAAGTATCTGAAAGGGTTTCCAGTCCCTTGATCATCTTTGATGCCCTCCTCTGAACTCATTTCAATTTGTCAGCATCCTTCTTGAAGTATGGTGCCCAGAACTGGACACTGTATTCTAGATGAGGTCTCACCAGTGCTGAAATAGAGAGGGACTAGTAATGTCATGGTGGTTAGGTTCTAGATGGGCGAAATATCCCTCATCTTGTAACTTTGCATTTCAGGGGGCTTTCCTACACATAGAACTTTGCACTTCTCCCTCTTAAAGTTCATTCTGCTGTTCTCAGCTGATTGCTGAAGTCTATAAAGAACATTCTGAATTTTCTTCCTGTCTTCCAGGGTATTAGCTATTCCGCCTACTTTGGTGTCATCCACAATTTGATAAGTATTACCTGCACTCCCTCGTCCAAGTCATTAATGAAAATGTTGAAGAGCACCATTTTGATTAATAGTGCTCAGGACTAAGCCTTGGGGTACCCAGCTTGTTGTCTGATCCCAGTTTGAGAAACAGCTATTGGAAAGCGTTCTCCAAGTACGATTCTATAACCTCCTTGAGTCCACTGTTGCGCGTTCTGCACTCTGGCTCGATCGAGAACAGACCCTGTTCCTCCTCTGCAGGACAGCCCTTCAAATATTCGAAAAGTGCTATCATACCTCTCTTGTGAATATTTGATACTTCTCCCATACTCCATGATTTCAAGAATGTAATAGACAGCATTTCTGACATTCAGCCAGTTCCCTTCATAGCCTTGGACACAATTTATTTGACCCCTAAGATTCAAATTCAACTACAGTAGTAAGGTACTCCTTGATCATCAATCCTATCCACTCCTTTTGTTCTTCATGTTTGCCTGGAATAGCATGTCTCTCAGGAGACTACCAAGCTGAAGCAGGAATTGAGTATTTCTACCTTTATCGGTGATCATTTTCCTATCCTCACTGAGTAACTGAGCCAATGTTTCTTTTCTCCGTTTCTCCGTTATTTACTATGCATGCAGCTGAATAATACATTTTTGTTGCTTTTAGTATATCTTACCTCAGCTCATTCTCAGTTTTTCCCTGCCTAATGCCATCTCCTGCAATTCTTTGCTACTTGGCTGTATGGTTTTCTATGTAGCCTGGCTTTCCTTCCACTTCCAAGATGCGTCATTTTTGTTTTCACATCCCCTCTGAGCCTTTTGTGAAGCTACATTGGTCTTTTTTAGTGTCTTCTGCTTTTTTTCCTTGTTGGAATTGTGTGTAGAATTTCCTTTAAAATAATCTGCCAGCCATCTTGGACTTCTGTTAGGGTTTCCTGTCATGGGACTTACCTATCATTGTTATTAAAATTGGCTTTCCTACAATCCAGTGTACTGTATATGTATTGCTACATTTTGCTTTTTTTTCTTTTGAAATAAAGAACTCAAGTAGAACATCAACACTTCCCATCAGAGTTCTTCCTGCTCCCACTTCTTCCAACCAATCATTTCTATTTGTTAGGATAAATCCCAGTATAGCTACTACTCTACTTTTTAATCCACTTTTTGCAGGAGAAAATTATAAACCCCCAAGACTAGAAAGTCTTGGAAAGTCCATATTTTGCAGAATTTGTCTTCCAACATGTAGCCATGTAGTTAGATGGAGCGGTATATAAATAAATAAATAAATAAATAAATAAATAAATAAATAAATAAATAAATAAATAAATAACACGCATCATGATAGTTGAAGTCTCCCACTACTACTACATCATGTTTCTTAGAAATCTTCAAATTTGTTTCTCAAAAAATATCATCTGCATCTTCTTCTTGAATAGGCTGTCAGCAGTAGACTCCAACTACCAAGCTCCTATTGTTTACTGCTACAATTATATAGATCCAGATTATCACTATGGAACAAGCAAGCTCGTGCTCCTGTATTGCTATGCAGGCATAAGTGATTTTGGCATATAGTGCTATTCCACCTCCTTTTCTGTTCTTTTTGGACAATTTAAATCCTTCAGTTGCTGTATCCCAGTCATGAGAATCATTCTACCAAGTTTCAGATACCCCTAGCGAGTCATATTTACCTTCCTGAACTAGAATTTCTAACACTTCTTGATTGTTTCCCATACTGTATGTATGATTTGCAGCCTGCTTTCCTTCCTTTTTTAAAAAATTGGACCCTATTAGAGGTGCTCCATCTTGACCAGATTTCAGGTTTTTTTAAAAGTCTGAACGTTCATGGAGAACACCTCATTATAGAGACAATGAAGTTGGAGGAGAACAATGGCAAAGTCAGAAGGGTACAATGGGTAGAAATGTGGACCTAAGATGTCTTCTGCAGTTTAAAAGCCTGCCCTGCGGGTAAAACTGTGCTCACGACCTGGGGTTCAATCCTAGGTAGCAGGCTCATGGCTGACTCAGCCTTCCATCCTTCCGAGGTCGGTAAAATGAGTACCCAGCTTGCTGGGGGGGGGGGGCAATGTGTAGCCTGCATGCTGTAATTAAAACTGTAAACTGCCCAGAGACTACTTGAAGTGGTACGGGGCAGTATATAAGCAGAACACTTCGCTTTTTTTCCATTTCATATTCTAACAAAAGAGTATTTGGACGAATTCTGCCTCAAGAGATTTCCAGAAAGGGCTTGTTGCTGCACATCACTCTGATCTGTTTTATCCCCCAACATCCTGCTAGATGACAGCTCTTCTCGCGTCCATGTCAATGCCTGACCTTCTATCATAGTCTAATAGAGTGTTGGTGAACCTATGGCATGGGTGGCAAAGGTGACACTCGGAGCCCTTTCTATGGGCACCTGACATCGCCCCTTCACAGCCACCTGTTAAATTGCCACCTGATAAAGGTTAAATTGCTGTACTGGCACTTTGTGAAAAATTAGTGGGTTTTGCATCGCAGTTTGGGCCCTTGGTCTCTAAAAGATTCGCCCATCACTGGTCTAGTAGTTTCACTGCCTCCCTACCAACCATGCAGGATTTCTGGGTCTTCGTTTTCTACAAAACATCCCCCGTCTTCATGTCATCGTCTCAGTGTCCACCCCTTCTTCTGCCTCATCTCCCAACCTCTTCATCTTTATCACCAAAGCCCCACCTCACTTTTGATCTCTGGCATATCATTGTGCCTCCTTTTAACTGGACTTTTCTTGATCGCTGCTTTCCTTTGATACTTGGGACTGGGCCCAGGACACAAACCTGCACAGTTCCCACAAGAATGAGTGGAAGCTCTGCACAAACAAAAACTTTTGTGAAGCCCTAGTTATTTTAATAAGACTTGTGCAAGATATCTTTCTGCTATATTGTGCCCTTAGAAGTTAAATGCTGAACATATCACCTAAACACCACTCCTACACAAGTCACTTGGGGGGTGGGGAGGGAGGGAAGAAAAGCAAAAAAGCGGGGAAAGGTACCTTCTTGACAGCTATAAACATCTTGATCATTGATCACGAAGGAAATAAAATGTGTATGTAGTACCTTTGTTCTTTAATAGGCTTCATATCTGCTGGGCTGCTTTAAAGAAAGAGTCCTTTGCAAAATGAAATGTATACTGATCTTGTCATCTCTCATAACCAACTGTTTTGTGAACATGAAACAGAGGCAGACTGTCAATGACTTCAAAACAGTCATTCCTCATGCAGATGGGTTTAGGAAAATGAAAGCCAATTAACTGCCCCATTAGATGGCAGCCTCAACAGAGGGCATTGTTTCTAGGGCATTCTTAGAACTGGCTCAAAGTAGGTGAATTGAAAACAAATGACCGCAGAACAGACCACTGCAGAAGGGAGACTGCTATGAAAAATACGACTATTCAACACAAATTGTGTAATGATACTCGCTATTACAATTCTGGCATTATTTAGAGAATCCTTCCTCTCTTTTTGGTAAGCAATTTTCAATTCCCGCTATGACATTTCACCCCAGTAGTTATCAACTATAGGACTGGTTGAATTGTCATGGGCTAGATCAGACAAGGCACAGTCTCCCAACTCATGGGAAACATTTGCAACTCTTTAAAAACCTCTTCCTGATTCTATAAAACGATATGGTGTTGCACTGTTCTTACAATACTCTCCCCTTTCCCCCACCCAAATATACTAGACTGGGGTGGGGCACCTTCCGCCCGCCAAGAGGTTTGGACCACAACTCTTGCAGTCTTTTATCAATAGCAGTATAGGTTTGGAATTATGGGAGTTGCCATCCAAAACATCTGGAGAGCTGAAGGTTCCCCATCCCTGTACGAGACAATGGAAGGATCATGCTATCGTTCAAGGCTTTTGTTCCAAGGCCTTTTTGCAACATTTTATTTTTACACATCCACTATTTAGAGAGCATTTCTATAGGTCTTTATCCTTGGCTACTCTTTCAAATTCATATCCAGTATCCCTCACAGTTACACCCTAAAGCTAGCGTGGGAATAGTGCAGCCCACAGATTTGCTGCTGCTCCGGTTACCCATATTCTATTTTCAGGAAATACTCTAATGTCCTCTTGTGCAGGACTCCTTCTGCGCTCACTCAAGCTCCCCATAAACTGATATACAGAGGGAGCATTGACTCTCAAATTCAGGGGCCTATACAGCAATCATAACTATTAGCCACCAATAGGCCTATTATTCAGGAATTTTCATTAGCCTTTTTTAAAAAACTGTTCAGCTTGGCTGCCATCACTACATCTCATGTTAGCAAATTCTGCTGTTTAATTGTGCACTGTGCGGATTACATCCTGATTGGATAGATGAAAACGGGGAGATCTTGAAACAGAAGACATATCCCAAGGTCTTTCCAGCTACCTTTTATATTTCCCTGACGTAGCTCCTCCTTGCTGTTCCCATGCCTCCCTGTTAACAGACATCTTACCCTCATGACTTTTCATGCAACACAGTTGGGATGCACAAACTGTTCCCTTCTCCATTTCTTCTTTACATGGGGTTCCCTCAAGCACTGTGCTTCTTCTGTTTATGCCTAAAATTCACTGGCTTGCTTTTATCTTGCTTTTATCTACAGGTGATTCAGAACACCCCTTCCCCTACAACGCCTTTGCAACACTGGAGCCGCAAAGATTTATACTCAAGTATGAAGTAGTGATCACGGTGCAACAAGTAAGTACTAGGTCTACATGGAACATCTATTAAAACAGAATAATCTGTAAAGAAATTGTACGTGCATGAAATGTAGCTGGCTGAGTTTGCGTTTTTGTTCTATTTGATTTGCAAGATGTCATCTGTTTTGTCATCTATATCGCCATTTTGCTAAACTGCTCATAACGATTAAATGAAGCCATACCTGGAATCCACAGTGGTACCTTATATAAAGGAATTAATTTGTTCCAAATGAAATTCTGTTCAGCAAATTCTCCTTTGTACAAATTTCCCATAGGAATGCATTGAAAATGGATTAATCCCTAATCATGACCGTTTTTCTGTTGTATGGATTTGCCCCATAGGCCATTCTGTTAAGCGATTTTTCCCCTATTTCCGGAATTTTTTTTCCTTTAAGCGGCTTTTCTGTTAAACAAACCGCTTGTTATACAAAGGTCCCCTGTACTTGTGGTGCTCTTTCTCCTTGGTACCTTTCCACATTATGCTTATTCACATTGCATTCGATATGTAGACTTGGAGAGCTGCGCAGTGAAATCCTCAAAGAACCAAGTACAGTGGTACCTTGTATGAAGGAATTAATTCGTTCCAAATGAAATTATGTTAAGCAAATTTTCCTTTATACAAATTCCCATAGGAATGCATTGAAAATGGAGTGATCCCATTTTTATGTTGTACAGATTTGCCTCATAGGCGATTCTGTTAAGCAAATTTCCCCTATCTTCGGAACTTTTTATGTTGTACAAATTTTATGTTATACAAACCGTTTGTTATATAAGGGTCGACTGTAGTCAAAAGAGGTACACCCAGCAAAAGAGCTGAAACCCAGCAATAAGTCACAATTAAAGTAGGTCCACTATTTCCCCAGAATCAGCAGGGATCTGATGAATCAACTCCGCCTCCAGTGCAATTGATTCAATGGAGCCTACTCTACTTGCAACTTCTTACTGGATTTTAGCCAAAGATTAATAACGTTTCCAACACAGCACAACAACCGTGCTGAAAACTGCTCAACCAAATCCCCCTGAAGTCATCCAGCATTTCCCCATTTGACTCTTTTAATTACTATGCAAAAAATAATAATAATAACTTGCGCGATTCTGCTTTAATAGAAAGCACACTCTCCTAGTTGGTTCTTACCTATTGCTTGGAAGGGCATCTGGAACGGCGGCACTGCTGTTGTTAGCAGCCCCTGCTCGCGTATTTACCTGCAGGCAGGAAACAAACCTTTATCAGTTCCTTTTATTCAAAGGACTTCACTCTAATTAACCTGTAATTTGCCATGGATTTCATATTTCACCAGAAAGGTTAATTAGCTAGATGCCCATGGTAGAAATCCAGTCTCTATGTAGGTTACCGCGTTGCGTTATTGAGGAATCATGCTATTTTATTCACTTTGCATTTGATATGCTTGGTTAAGAAATGCAATCAAGAACAAGCATTTGATAAGGCTTTTGTTCCGTTCCTATTAAATACATCTCTTCCCTCTCGACAACCTCTCTGCACTAATATATCAATTACACTTCCGTAACGTCACCAGAAGGTCTGAGACTTACTTAGCCCATTGTGAGCATTGAAAATTCAAAACAAATAAAACTTCATCCAGTAAGTGTCAGTAACAAAGAACTTTAGAGACTAAAGCTATACAATGTGCATACAGTTCTTAACAGGCATAGATGAAATCTATAACAATTTTAATTTGATTTTCTTTGTTTGTTATGGATTACTGGCATAGTCTGAGAACACACCTCCTGCACAACTTTCACATTTGAACGGGGCACGTGTAGGTGCAGTAAGGAGAGAGAGAGACTTTACCCTTTGTATTTGAGGGTTTATTTAACAAATGTATTAATGAAAGCAAAAAAGGGGGGACAACTTCGCGAGCATAAAAACTAGTAGAAGATGTTCAAATAGCAGTCAGCACCACACAGAAAAATCTTCTCCATGCTATTTTTTTTAAATCTGTTTGTCAAGGCTCAGAAATTACAGTTTTGTTTGACATTTCAATAAGTGAAACACAGCATTGCAAATCCATCTAAGTTTACTGAAACAATTATTGAAATCCCTACCTTCAGGCCATGTATGTTCCGTTTCCCAGGAGGTTTGCAGGCTGAAACAGTAATTGACTAAACTGTGAAACACATCAGGGCCATTTACGAATTCACTCAAAATGAAATTTTTTTAAAGAAATAAGAATAATACAAATATTTGTAGCGAAAACAGATCTCAAGTAGGAATTCTCAAGCAATATTTTTAGACCTGTAAGATTGTGCATATTTTTAAAACCAGTGAAAGGTGGGCAAACTAAGGGGAAGATGCTACGGCCATGGCATGGTACCAAATACCTGAGAGGCTGTAATCTGCATTCGATGCTATGAGCATATTCTTACTCTGTATTTTAAAGATTTTCATGTGGAAAACCAAAACCTGAGGCCCAAAGTAAGGTATCGTAGCAAAACACCAAACATGGGTTATAGAGTCAGGTATAATGATTCCTTTCCTTATTTGGACAAATCTAGCGACCAGATGTTATTAAATACAGACAAAGCACCACAATACAAGAAATAACAGTTTCCTTCAAAACCTCTCAAACTGCACATTTACTTCATTTCCTCCTCTGTGCAGCCCATGTGCTTTTGTCAAACGTTAAACTCACAAAGTCTTCAAGCTATATGTTACAGACAGTTCCCATTTTAAAACTACAGTGCCCTACAAATTGTATGTTAAAGGGCCTGTCAATTTTGATTGATTGTCTGGGAAAGGATGAATTTCCTCAGAAATACATGCAGTTCACTTCTGGGTTTGACAGCAGGAAACAAAGCGATTTATTAGGCAGAAGGACACAGACAATAGTTATTAAGCACAGCAGTTAGGGTAGACCGATGCAATTTAAACTACATTAAACATTACTATTATATTCTTAAATAAGAAATACAGCAGTGCCAGTGTGAGGGGAGAAGATCGGGGTGTGAGGAAAATCTGAAAAGTATCCAATGGAAATATAATCAGTCGTATTTAGGAGGAAGGAAACTAGCAGAAATGAAAATTTAATTTTTTTTCTTTAAAAAAAAGACCATTGGAGTCTTTCTTTCCAGAACACATGCTAAAAATAATAATAATTAGATCCTGAGCTAAGCCATATTTGAGGAGTAAGAATTAAAGATATGGAAAATGAAATACAAAATAGTTAATTCCCCCCAAAATGAAACTGTAACTTTCCCCAGATAGCAGGATGATTTGAGCTTGCTCCTTGGTCAGATTCTAACCATTTGACTTATTGTGTCCGAAACAGTTTTCCTCCCTTTTAAATAAAAACAAAACAGCTTGGGGTCAAGTTATCTAAAACACAATTTCACTCACACAATCATCCCCATGTGTGAATACATCTATTAATCTCAGGGGACTTTCTTCAGTGCCTACCATTAAGATCAATCAGGCTGTCACATAGAAGAGCTAGGCTGAAGCCTTTTCTGGATGGCCCTAGAGCTGCGGAATTCTTTTTCTATTTATCATTCCCTTCCTCAAAAGGCATCCACCTGCAGCATAAAGAAACTCTTCGTTGATGCTATATGTTTTCATGTGTGCCTTTATTTCTTACCCTACTTGATTGTATGTTGATTTGGAAGTCTGAGCTCCCAAAAATGTTCTTTTTAAATGCTTTAAATAAGACATATTATCTCTAACTACTTTACTAAGTTACTTGCCCTAAGCAATTTTCCTGCAAAGTTTGAAGATTTTGGATAAGAAGATGGAAGGGACAAGGACCAGCTCAGCAGTTCAACCACACAGTAAAATACTTTACCAATTGTACTTCACAACCAAGGTTCTGAGCTTACTCATGTATCTTGCTTTTCTTCCTTTGCCTTGCTTACGTTTTGTCATAGGTTTAGGAAAAGAACATGAAACCAGGGGAGTGAGGACAGAAAAAGGCCGAATGTAGTGTAGGTAAAAGACTTTATTAGCCAATGCCCTACTGCAGAAATGTGGAGTGGAAGAGCGATTGCTTAAGTGTCTCCTCCTGGCTCTGTGTGCCTGACCAAAAACTTGCAAAAGCACATGAGACACTTATCTGACTCTCCTTCTGCAACAGCGTATCAGCCATTGTGTTTGGACAGATGTGTACAGACTGTATGTGAGAGCATCCGCAAATGGAAGAGAGAATGAAGGGATGATGGATGAGTTGTATGTGCATAGGTGCCTGGGTTGAGTGAGAGAGAAAAATGATACACACACATAGACTGCATGGATGAAGATGAGGAAGAAGAAGAGGAAGACAAAAGGGGTGTCCCACCTTTCCATTAATATGCAGTCATCTTTAACAGGGTTGCTCGTATTTGCTTTGAACTCATTTCTTTGCCGCATGATGATCTCTGAGATGCCAACACAATCAGCTTCCTTTTGAGACCTTATTAGCTTGTGCTAGAGAATCCTGTTGGCTAATTGCCCAATTCAAACTCTAGAGTAATACATAATGAGCATCCTGTAGGCCTTCAAATGTGAAGCTCACATTATAATTATTGGCATAGTGTTGGCTAGTTGAGAAAAAGTTTAATTATAATTATTACAACTAATTTATTTCTGCTGCTATATGTGTCTGAAGAAGTGGACGTGTCCACTCACGAAACGTTACATTAAAATATGAAAGTTAGTCTTTGAGGTGCCACATGTTTTTTGTCCTTTGTTTTGTTTTGTTTTTCTTTGATTTTTGCCTGCAATTATTGCAAGGAGAGTCACTTGTAGAATTGAGAACCACTGCTCCTTTAGCAAATAACAACTATACTTTCAGAGATGGGGAAAGGGGAAATGGTGGGCTAATAGGGAAAATTATAGAACATGGCAATATATCCCAATATTATCCCAGTTTTGCAGCTGGTAATAAAAATATAGGTAATGAAACAAGCTGGACTGATCTATTTAGTTTGGTGGTTCCAAGCTGACATACAGGCATACCTCAGTCTAAGAATTTAATGCGCTCTCTGGAAGGTTTCATATTGTGAAACATTTATAAACCGGAAACTCACAGGGGTGCAATGTATCCTAGGGAAACTTGCTTTGGAAAAAAAAGTAAATCTAGGCATTATTTTTAATGGGTTTCCTTTCGTAAATTGAAAACTACATTAACAGAGGCGTTCATAAACCAAGGTATGTCTGTAATCTGCTTTATATCTTCACAAGCATGATAAATCTTCACTACACCTTATTTGTGCAACATTATTTTGGTCTAATTTATTTCTTCTTTTTTATCTGTAATACATCCAGGTTCTTCAGAACAATAAGTTCTTCTACCCAAAGCTATTACAAAAATATGACATTCCATGCACTTGAATCTTCAGAAAACAAAAACAAACTGTAGGTAGTGCAGCTTATAAATATTAGTACTGCTAGTAACCAGAATTTGTTTAAACTTTACCTCTTGGGAAGATCTGTAGAGGCACTATTAACTGTCCATTTATTTGTTGCTCCATTACAGTAGTGTAGTACTGCAAAACAATAAAATATGCTGTGGTAACATAAACTGACTGGCAACAATTCTAGAGCAATTATGTTGAGTGCAGCAGGAAGACCAACATGGATTTTAGCAGTGATGTGGGCTCAGGGCCCAAAGTGTCTACTCTCCCACAATCAACACATGCACTTTAAAAACAGTAAGCCTTCCCCTCAGCCTTAATAGGAGGTGGGTAATGACTGTTTCAAAGCCCTGTTCCTGTCCTATTCAGCTATGGTCACTTTTCAATGGCTGAGCTGAAAATATAGGAGACCCGATAACATAATCATTGCACACACCCTCTCACAACTTTCTAGAAAGCTAAAATGTAACTCAGAACATAACCAGATAGATAACAGAACATATGTAGATAGAGGGACGCTCTTCTCCATCTCACAAAATACCAGAACTAGGGGACATCCACTCAAACTGAAGGTTGGGAGAGCGAGAACAGATAAAAGAATTTCTTTTTTTTTTTACCCAGAATTAATCTGTGGAGCTTCCTGCCACAGGATGTGGGGATAGCATCTGGCCTGGATGCCTTCAAAAGGGGATTGGACAGATTCCTGGAGGAAAAATCCATCACAGGTTACAAACCATGAGGGAGATGTGTACTCTCTTGAAGTACCAGGGTTCTTCAAGGGCCAGATGCAGAGGAGTGGTATTAGGAGACAGATATCTAGTCTCATGTGCTCCCAGACACATTTGTTGGGCCACTGTGAGATACAGGAAGCTGGACTAGATGGGCCTTTGGCCTGATCCAGCATGGCTCTTCTTAGGTTCTTATGATTCCTTTTTACACATAATGCAGCTCATGAGAAAGAATTCTGTAAGGGCAAAAAAATATGGGTAAACAGGTTGGGAGGTACTTGGTCCAGAATGGCCATTGCTTTCTCTCATTGCCTTGAACCTCCCCCTTCTGTGTCCCTTCTTGTCCCTTCCCAGTGAAACAATCCAGGTGTCTAGTCACCTGCCAAATCCACTTTAGAATTTCTGGTATTTAAGGGTATTTCAGAAATGTTTTGACAAGAACCTTGCAGACTTCATGGCCTTCTCTTATCAATCCTAAATGGCAAGGAAGTACAGTACTGTTTTATTTTGTAGTTTTATACACATTTCCAAGGTACAGTATCAGAACTGGCCACTAGGTGGACTCAGTGAGTATTTTCAATTTCCTTCTGCCTTGTGATATACTAATGATGTGCAATATAACAAATTAACCATGCAATTGCATGAGCAACAACAGCAATCTGGCTGCCAAATAGTAAGGAGAAAACAGCATGTTTCTTTAAAAATGTAACATTCCATCTCTGGCCCTGCTTGGCCAGGAACTGTTTTTGGAACCATTGTTGATTACTCAGTTCTCCATTTTGAATAGCCCTCCTGAAATGAAAAGGGTTCTGGTATTATAGAACCCCTGTGTCTTCCAGAAGCCTCTGGTTTCCCTGATGCCAGATTAGGTTCCTCTGATATAGCAGTCATCACTTCTCCTGTTCACTGTAAAAGTGACTGTTGCATCTGTCATTCTCAGATTTGGATCCTCGGTTATGAGTAGGAGTGACAAAAAATGATGGCATTCAAATGGAGGGATTAGGCAGGTTGAGGAAGTTCTAATTCCCTAAGATAAGGCTCCTCCTTGCTTATATTATTGAGCGTGACAAGATATTTTGTCTCCCCGAAGCACCTACAGTATAAGTGGAAAAATCAACCTTGGCTCACTTTCTCTGTGAAAAGGAACATCTGGTGGCCCTAGGCAAGGATGGTGCGCTGTCCACTCAGTCACTCAGTTAATGAGGGAGAGGACACAGTGTTTACTCTACTACCAGCGATTAGGCAATTAGGAATACGGGAACAGAAGGGCAAGAAAGCGGGAGAGGAAAAGAGCGGGAAAAGGGCAGGTGACAGGGATCCTCCAATAGCTGAGGGCCTTTTAGTAACAGCAGTGGTGGAGGAGGAGATAAAAGGGGAGACCAACAGGGGGAAGAGGCACCTGAGGCAACAGAGGAACAGAGGGAGAAGGAGAACAGGAGGAAGACATACCGTTAGGACGGGAGTGGTTGGAAATGGAAGATTCTTGGACCCAAGAGAAAGTTAAAATGAAGCTGCCTTTAGAAGCAATAGAAAGGAGTCAGAAAGCAGAATATATCACTGTAGAGAAACCAGAGCAGGCCGGCCAAAAAGAAGAAAGAAATGTGGGATAGAGGTCCAACTAGAGCAGTGGTTCTCAACCTGTGGGTCCCCAGATCTTTCTGAACTGCAATTCCCAGAAATCCCTTCCAGCACAGTGAGTGTTGGAGGCTTCTGGGAGTTGCAGTCCAGGAACATCTGGGGATCCACAGGTTGAGAACCACTGAACTAGAGGGTAAAGAATGCAGAGAATGGATGTTTGCTTTTACCGGAAAAGAGGGGTTGTTTAATAGGTGAAGGAACTGCCTGCTTCTATGAATCCCCCTACACCAGCCACTGAGGGAGAATGAGCTCAACATTCTTGTGGTGGGGCCATCTGCTCCAGCCTGAGGAACCCACTTTGGAAACCAACCGACCAAGAACGTTTTGAGGGACGCCCCTGTTGGTGAACCCTTTTCAGACACCAGAAATGAAAGACAGTTGCCAAAGCACGCTGCGTTGACTGGTTCAGTTGGACCCACTGAGGTTGTTATTCATGGTTCTACATCATCTTAACCTTTTGTGCTACATCAAGAGTCCTTGCTTTAGTTTGGGGTCCAGGCAGAACCACTAAGGGAGGTGAAAAGGGAACCTGCTCACATCCTCTTACACCAGGCATGTCCAAACTTCGGCACTTCAGATGTTTTGGACCACGACTCCCAGAATTCCAAGCCTGTATTTCCAATGGCAAAGATCTGTGGGAGTTGTGGTCCAAAACATCTGGAGGGCCGAAGTTTGGGCAAGCCTGTCTTACCCTGAGTATCTCATATGGGAAGCGTTCACTTGAAGCTGAACACATATAGCAGAAGCTGCTGCAGCCTTTCAGTAATCCTAATCTGTGGGTCTCCAAATCCTGTTGGGTCACAGTTCTCAGAATCCACATTATCGACTGGCTGAAGCTCGTGAGAATTAGAGTCCAAGAAAACGCATGGAGCCAAGATGGGAAAGCAGAGTGCAATGCATGACATTCTACATACTTAGAGAAGAAGTGAAAAACAAAAGCAGGCTTCGCAAGGTCCAACACCCGTTTCAGAACCGTATCCTTGCAAAACTTCCTTTCACTTCACTGGAACTTACATCAGAGAGTTTCCCAGTAGATTTTTGTCCTATGTTTCTTTAAAAATAAAGAAGCAATGTGGCCTTCTCCATTACTCAAATGGAGATGACAAGTAAATGAAATATCAATCATGTCAGCTGTCAACCTTATGGGACAGCAATAACTGTTAACAAGTAGTCTGGAAAAATTGTCCAAAAATGATTTGTTCTCCACGTATGAGCACTTGGGGTTGCCATGGAAAGTTAAGGTGCCAGTGGCTATTTGAAACACTGTTCAGGTATTCTTTTTAATGGAAAATTTGCCAGTTATTGATCCAAAACATGTACCCTTTGCTTCCAGATGGCTGCAAGCAACTTTCCAATCAGTGGCTGTCAAAAAAATTACTGCCTGTTTATACAAATAGAAGACAACAGTGGCAGTGCAGCTCCATTGTTACTTAAAGCTTGTTTTTTAATTAACCAACAGTGCCATAAGAAATTCATTTTATTATCCTGCTATCGAGCTTTTAGAATAGTTATTTTTTTGTTGCAAAATCTTTGTCCTTTACAGCAAATCACGACATTGCTTTCAAACGGTTTACAACAAACATTAGAAATAAATTCAAAACACATGAAGTTCATATGGAAGCAAGGTATTTCCTCAAACACCGTACATGTTTCAAAGGTGACCCTTATTGTATTTCAATTAAAAATAACCCTCAATCTCTCCTTTCTAGAGGACAAGGGGAAAAGTCCATCACAGGTTACAAACCATGATGGAGATGTGTAATCTCCAGGCTTAAAACCAAGGTATTTCAAGGGACAGATGCAGGGGAGTGGTATCAGGAGACAGATATCTAGTCTGGTGTGCTCCCAGACACATCTGGTGGGGCCACTGTGAGATACAGGAAGCTGGACTAGATGGGCCTTTGGCCTGATCCAGCATGGCTCTTCTTAGGTTCTTAGGTTCTAGTCCTCCCACTGCTGCTTGAGTCCAACTCTCAGCTCTAATTATACAGGAAGCAGGATAGATGATGGGAATTCCAACCCAACAACATTAGAGTGGCAAAATGTGTCCACACTGTTACAGAGTTTTGTGTTGGGCTAAAAATATTTGCATGTTTTAATAATTTTAAACTTTTGTACATCACTTTCAGCAGAAAAATGATAAATAAATGATTTAAATAAATAATTAAAAATTGCTAAGGGGTATTATTTTATTTATTTAAATGTTTATGCCCCTGATCTAGTGACTAGCCTCCTACTCTAGGCGGCAGTTTACATCATACCATTAATATGAATAAAATTCAGTAGTAAAATTCAACGAAAAACACAAACTCAAAACAACAATGAAAGAAACCCAATCCTATGCTAACTATAAATAAATATCAAATAATAAATGATGGCAGTGGCAGACAGACACAATAATCAAAAATGTTTTTAAAAATGCTAATCTGGATTAAGGCCATGAAGGCCTGTGTAAACCATCACATTTTCAGTACTGGGATAAAGTTCCGCACTAAGGTGACTCCCATAGAGAAGACACAGTTCCTAGTTGTTGATTTCTAGACCTCCCTCAGGGTGGCCGGCCGTAAGGTCCCAGATTGAGATGCACCAGCGGGACGTAAGAACAACCTTGCTGGAACAGGCCACATCTTATCCAGTTTCACACAGTGGCTCACCATTTGCTTCATGGTATTTCCAAGCAGATGTCATCAACTGCTTACAATTCCCTGCAACTGGCATTGAGAGATATACTGCCTATCTCTCCAACCCGGAGGTTGTCCTTTAGGTATCCATAAGGATAGCCATGGATACCCTTTTTCTCCATGAACTTGTCCAATCCTTTCTTAAAGCGGTCAAGGCTGACAGCTGTCACTACTTCTTCTGGCAGGGAGTTCCAGAGACCAGTGGTCCTCTGGGTGAAAAAAATGTTGAAAAAAGGCAGTTGTTCTGAGGAAGAGGCACTCAGAAAATAGCCAGTAGTAAAGATATTGAATCACATTTATGCCAAACATAGTTTATTTAAAAATATTAAAGAAAAATACACAGATGAGATACTATTCCTACAGTATCTTCCCAAGTGTTCAGGATATGACAACAAAGAGTAAAATTATTTTGGGAACATAAGTGTAAGATTTAAAGAGATGGCAATTTGGGAGCTGTAACAATTCACTGCAGCTAGATGCCCCGGTCTGTTACTCAGCAGGACAGCACCCAAGTCCTGTTGTATCCAATAATGGGAGGACAAGCAGCTGCTGTCTAGAACAGAACAACTGGGAAGAAGGGTTGTCTTAAGTGGGGAGAAATAGATAAAAACATTTCTCCCCAGAAGAAAGCACAGGAGATAGGAGAGTCTGGTAGAACAATAGCACCATGAGACATGAGTCATGGAGAACAGAAGCCACGTCAGTCCAAGGCCTGAGGCCGTGTGAAAGACAGAGAGGGCTTCAGCAAACAAGTATGCCACCCTGGACAACTGTGAAGGTAAGAATGGTCCACCTGCACTGCAGGAAGCCTGGAAAAGGAGCAGTCCAGGACTGGCGGGTGCACTTTTCCAGATGCATTCTTCTTGCACTAGAAGTGGACAACTGGGACACTGAAATTGCTGTTGTATTGGGGTGGGCTGGGGTGTTCCACTAGGTTCTTTCATCTTACCACTAGGTGAAGCCTTCTATCTTGTACGAACAATACTTTCAATCGTGGTGGACGCTAGTAGGAAATGAGGCACGCACAGATCCATCTTCGTAACATTGACACTGTAGTATAATATAAGGCAGCAGTTCCCCAACTTTTTAGCACCAGGGACCAATTTTCCCACTGTGGGAGCTTCTTGTTGGGTACATGGCTGCATGGGGGGGGGAGCTTTTTTTTTTGCGTGCACCTGCAAGCCACATGTTGCACGCACAACTCTCTCCCCTCGCGCTGCTTCTATTGCGACCAAAACAAAAGAGGCTGCAGCAAGCGTGCAGGGGTGGGAAAGCCTCACGTGGAGGAAGGGAGACGCATGCACGCCTAGTCGGATGTGTGCCTTGCAAGGAACCCTGTTGGCTGTGTGGCCCAGTGCTGATCTGCAGACTGGGGGCTGGAGACCCCCGATATAGGGCGAAGAAGCAGTTGCTACAGAAGCCTTGTTATGGCCTGAAGAGAGGGCTCTTTGGATCCCAAACAAAACCCTTTGAAATGAATCCATGTTGCATAGAAACACTTGCTAGTGCTTTAGTTCTTCGAGGTGGCACCTTCCTACGCCTCTGAAAGCCCAGTAGATTTTTTTTCCTCTTTGAACACCAAAAGAAAAACTTTGGAATCACCCCACCCTTTGAACAACAATTTATTATGCAATGTGAGCATGCCTGTGCTAATATAATAATAACTGTATGCCCTAGAGGACTATAAATCCAAAATTCTCCTGGGTACACAACATTCAGTGCTCTGCTTTTGGACAACAAAGGTGAAGTGCCTGCATACATAATATTGTCTCTTCAGTGGGCTGATCGAGGAATCTGCTGCAGGCACTGAAGCTCCCGCTATACTGCACTGTACATTGGAAACTCAATATGCATAAGGAATTTCTGGGCTTGACTGACAGAGTACAATGTAATACGCAGCATCCTTGAAGAACTGTCAATCACTACTTCGCTTTAAGAGAAGCAATCTGGAAGACCACTGAATAATACCACATTATTCTATTTTAATTTAAAATAAATGTTAATAGCTAAATTCAAGCTCATTTATAAAGCACAAATGACAAGTCATTTATGAAGATATACGTAAGTCATTCGTTTCAATAAGTAACATTTTTTTCATATTTTTACAGTTATTAAAAGATGATGCATCTTTAAAAGCTCCTCTGCACCCTTAGCCTGCAGCTAAAATATAACTCTTCTGAGAGAAGGGTGAAAAAAGTATCCAGATAAAAGCAGATTTTTGTTTTTTTAAAAACATTTTAGAGCCAAAGGGTTCATTTTTAATGAGCCGTTACTTTAAGTACTGCATAAAAAATATATGAAATTGATAGTCCATTTAGCTTGCACTATATCTAATGCAAAAGTCATTAGGATGTATTGCTCTTAATGTTCATGATATGATCTGTAAGTGTATTCACATTATTCTTTTAAAAAGAAAGAACACTTCGAACTTTAATGCAAGATCCCCAACCCAATATTACAGTGTATCAAAATAATATTGCTGGTCCTGATGTTCATTTTTGAACAATGTGTGATGAGCAGAAAAATAGGAAGCAGAAAGATCGCAGGTCACCAGTTTCTGCACAGGTCACAATACAATAGGACCCCCATATCCACTGCTTCATTAACCACTGATTCAATTATCCACAGTTAGCAGAGAAAAAATAAATAATTCAGCAGCTGCAAAGGAAGCTACTGTCACAAAACAGCAGCCGTAAAGCAAGCTACTGTCACAAAATAGCAGTTTGGGGGGTTTGGCATTTTCTCTTATCCACTGTTTTAGTTATTCATGGGAATGCCTGGAACCGATCCCCAGCAGATACTGGGGTCCTACTGTAAAACCTATGTCCCACTCAGTCTATCGATTCTACTGTACTGCAGGAAAAGCTTGGAGTGGAAATATTAAAGATAATCCATAAAGTCCCTTCCAGCTCTGCAGTTCAACCGTTGCTGTCGGGTTTTTTGCTGACTTCTTACTCAAACTATTATGAAAAAATAATACCTACATAGGATAGCATAGCTTTCATTTCTTCATCACTTCGGACTGTGATCCGATCACCATCCTCATCTTCATCTGCAAAATCAAAAAGTACCGGTGTACAATATTTTTGTAGGCATTTATTTTATGTTTTCTTGTCTATGCATTGTTGTTCTATAAACAATAAAATATCAAATAAATTAAACAATGGTACAGTATATAAAATAAAACTGAAGAAGTGTAAAACATCAGCAGGAAAAGATGCAAATATGTAACTACTAGCTCACTAGATGAGACAGCATAGGGGAAATTGGGGGGAAGGGAGATAAAACTCCAAATTGTGTATGTCTTAATGGTATCTCCAGATACTCTCAATATAGAGCATAGTTTTGTGCCCTATACATTATCATTTCTGCAGATACCCAAAGTAATTATAACTGTACCAGTTTCATATAATCTTGCCTTCATGTTTACAATGGACATGGGCAGATTCAGAGCGGTGAGACTGGATCAACAGATTTTGTTGGACCACATTTGGACTAATCGTGAAGAATTATGGAAGCTGCAGCTATCTTTTAGTTCAGGGCTGCCCAAGACATCGACCGCAGGTGACCAGTCGCCTGCAGTGCCTTTAGGGGTCACCCCCCCCCGGTCCTCTGTGCTGGGGGGAGGAATTCCCCGCCACTCACTCACCTTCTCCAGCGGCGGCGGCGGCAGCAGCTCCAATGGCAGCGGCAGGCCCAGCAACCCGCCCTGGGCACACCTCCATGGCCACCACCCACCACTGAAGTACCCAGCTTTCGGGGGGGGGGGGAGTGTAGCCTGCCTACTGTAATTAAAACTAGTGTAAACCACCCAGAGACTACTTGAAGTGGTATGGGGCAGTATATAAGCAGAACACTTTGCTTTATATCTTGATTGGCCATGCAGGGGATGCTGGGAGCTGTAGTCCTCTTACCCAAATGCTTAGTTCTTACAATAGTAAGAATGAAAAGCACAGAATTTGGCACCGACGAGCTCCTGCCTTAAATAAAAGGTTAAATTGCTTCTTAGTTGGTCATTCTGGCTGGGGGATTCTCACTTAAATTGCTGGATCTCCAAAATGGTATGAGCTAAACACAGAATATATAGCACATGTGCTATGAATTTCCTAACTTAAATATCATATAAGCTATAACTATGCCGGTGAAATACCTGGCCTTGCATACTGAGGGAGTCTGAGATTTGTATGCCCATGAGGTTCTCTACAGGATTCTGAAGACTGCAATGTTCTTACCCGATAGAACCTCAGCTGTGCATGGACACCACTTAAATAAAATAAATAGATTATATTACAACTGGCCAGACTAACTGGATGGTTCTGGGAATCATGGTCCGCAGAAGTTTTTCCTCATATGGAGGGGGATAATGCCTGTTGAGCAGAAGAATAAAAGAGAGAAAGCACACACTGGAAACTGACTAACAGGTTTCTAATAGTGGTGCAAGCTAAATGAGTACCACAGCAGAAGAGACGGAGAGACAGATGAGTGTAAAAGAAAGAATTTGGTGTGATCAGTGGAAAACCAAGGACTCTGGGATGACGGGGGCATTCACAAGCACATTTACTAGTAAACAACTATAATTTTTGCATCTTCAGCAGATGTTCCTAGAATAGCAACTGACACTTTTGAAACTTTTACATATAATCTGATGCTAAATGCAAAAAAAGCTATTGGAAAACAGTTTAAGAAAGATAATGAGCCTTTTAAACAAGGTACCTTGAACAAATATTTTATAGGAAAGGTCCACAATTTGACCAACCCATGAATGCAACTTAGAAAACATCTTATTAATTGCTGATTAGCTTTGCAACTCATGTTTTAGGATAATCAGAAGTTGTTTTTCTCATAGCACAAACATTTGTACACAAGATGGACAGGCGATGGGCATTTAGAAAAATGTGAACAAGTAAGCCTGATTTGTAATTTGATGAGAAACAGAGACAACTTGACTGATACTATATTTCTAAAATTAAATCGGATGATTTTTACCACCTTATTTGGGGGGGGGGGAATAATCCCCATCTTCAAAATGGTTCTGCATAATACAGAGGTTCAGAATGGGTTTACCGAGCCTGCACTTGCCTAGAGCACAAACAACATGATCTTCCAGTCCATTAGGGAAGCAAATGTAGAACTAAAATAGAGGCTGGATTTTACTAATGTCACATCCTCACAAGACACAAAACAGAATGAAGCAGATGGCAGCCAAATATTCCCAAGCAATCTCTGCAAAAGATGCCGTGTGTCATGCATGCGCAGAACAGTTAGGGATAAAAGGACCATAACAAGCCATATGCTGTTAGTCGTTTTATTTGGAGCAACATGGCATATCACAGCAAAAGGCCTATCAAGGTCCAGAAGCAAGAGAGAATACCGCCCCAGGTAGAGGCAACTACAGAAGACACACCGGAGAAAGCAATAACTAAGCAAACAGGAGAGCAAGGCTGCTGCGGATAGCAATTATCTGCCTCTGAGAAAGCTATCAAGTAACTGGGAAGATGTTTAAGCCAATGAATTTCAGACTTTCAGCATGGAGCATACAACCCCGAAATCTACTAGAACTGATACACATTAACATATTTTTGATGCCACTTAAATGGTCGGGGAAACGGTGTCATGTCAATGTAAAACAACAGGCTAAAGGCCGCATCTGGAAAGCACAGGAGGAGATGCTAAAGGGTAGCAAAGAAAGCTATATTTGAGATACAGGGTAACTTTCTTAAGACTACTGACTGAGTCCATAGTGAATTAGAATTTTCATCTGAGACGTCCATTCCGCAGAACATGCTCCTACCTATGGCTCAGTCACCAAGGGCCTGATGTCAGGACCTTATAACAATTAAGCTTTTAGAGTCTGAGCTGCCCACAACTGTTATCTCACTGACGGGGTAATCCGGAGTGCAGTTCACATGAATCCAGAGACGATAGTTTAGTAACCAATTTAAAATTCTATATTTGTAGACCTAATTCTGCTGAAAGCAAGCCACTGATAAAAAAAAAAAGCCTGAAAATTAAACTCTCTGCCTACAAAGCCTCCAGGTACTTTATACTTTTCATTTAATTTCAGCAATATAATTGCTGAGTGTGTGAAGAGCGCTGTAAGGTCATGCTGGTAATTAAAGCTATATTGTAGAAATATGTGCTCACAAGATGTGATTAAATAATAAAATAAAACTTAGCTTGGGAGTGCCGTTAAACATGTATCCATGTATAAATGTTTAACTGTTAACATTTCTGAACATAAACCGTGCGTAGTTGTCATTTTAAGTAAATAATGTGATTACAGAATTCCCATCCCATCCAAATACAAGCGATACTCACACTCAAAAGCTGTTGTTGTTGCATCAGGCAAAACTTGACTTATCACATCCTATTGAGGGGAAAAACAGAATGTAGAGATATAAGATTTGTTGCATAATAATTAATAGTCAGTTTTTATTGGCATATTGACAGATTTCATTCTCATTGCTGCAAGAGAAGATAACAAAAAGAGGCAAAATTTAGCTCAACCATCCAGTATGAAAGTATTCATTACCTTAGAGCAGTGTTGGCAAACCTATAGCACGGGTACCAAAGGTGGCACTCAGAGCCCTCTCTGTGGGCACCCAACATTGCCCCTTCACAGCAACCTGTATTCAGGTTAAATTGCTGTATTGGCACTTGGCGAAAAAATTAGTGGGTTTTGAACTGCAGTTTGGACACTCAGTCTCTAAAAGGTTTGCCATCACTGCCTTAGAGTGACTAAGTCTTCAAGATTCTGCTTAGATATTCTACAGATAATACTGCAGCTCCCAAGGTGATCTTTGCAAAGTTTCCATATTTGCCTAAAGAACACAGCGATAGGCTGTTGGGATCTCGCTACAATCAACTAGGATTGAAGTTAATCTTATTTTAGTTCATGCTTCTGAATATTTTGCTCCCAGAGATTCAAGTCATGGTGAACTGTATAGAGCTATATCCAATTAGCAGTACCCAATAGAACACACTTACTTTTGTTAAGTGCTGACTTAACTAACCCCATTCATCATATCGGTTTATTCTGGTTGGCAATAACAAGTTAGCCCCTAGTTTCCAAAGGAAGATGACATTTCCTCTTTTTTTCTATTAACAATCTTCAAAAAAAAATTTAGAAACTAGTTTATTACAACATTCACTTCTTTTCAGAAACATTCATAGAGATGTTTTCTCCTGAGGGTTTGGAACTTCTCACTGTCTACACTAGAGCCACCTTCATTGTATCTTAAAAGTCAAGTTAATGCTAAATTAATTCACTGTGTGCATGAGGCAAGGACAAATATGCTGTTACTAGTTGATTTTTTTTTAAAAAGTGTGTATCAGCCTCATTCCCCAAATTAAAATTATTGTTAACTTCACCTGTGTCAGATATCATCAATTTGAAATAGGTTTCACTAGGGACTGTGAAGAAAATCTGGAACATGCACAATGTTAATAAATATCTTAATTTACTGATTTTGAAATTACTACTGGGGAAGTAAAGCTGATTTACAAATTATTAAAGTCTAATTAAAATGTGTTAACACTATAGTCCAGTGCATCTGAGTTGGATAGCACTTGCTAAAAGTAAACATGTACAGCATAGACGGGTAAGTGACCTTAGGAAGGAATCCACTTTTTATCCCTGGTTATGTGTTATGTGTAGAGATAGCAACATTTCTGGAAATTTTGAAGACATTTTGAAAAAAACAAACTTGGGGGGGGCAAGAAAAATGAGGAGGGAACAGAATTTCATTTCTGGAAATTTTACGTCATCATTGCTTCCAATTTAGGGCAACCCTAAAGTCGGCAGCTTGGCAGTTCAAATCCCGGGTGCCATGCAGTGGAGCAAGGTCCTGCTGTTAACCCCAGCTCCTGCCAACCTAGCAGTTCGAAAGCATGTACATGCAAGTAGATAAAGAGGTGCCGCCGTAAAAAGTGGGGAGGTAAAACAGTGTTTCCTTACAGCCATGCCGGCCACATGGCCGTGGACTTGCACAACACTGGCTCTTCGGCTGGAATACGGAGATTAGCAATGCCCCTTTACCTTACTAATAATAATATACCTTGAGAAGTTGTATTAAAACTGTGCTCACGACCTGGCGTACAATCCCAGGCAGCACGCTCATGGTTGAACCTGACTCAGCTTTCTGTCCTTCCGAGGTCGGTAAAATGAGTACCCAGCTTACTGCTGGTGGGGAGCAATGTGTAGCCCAGAGACCACTTAACATGGTATGGGACGGTATATAAGCAGAACACTTTGCTCTATTCACCGTTCCCACTGCACAATCAGATTCCATGGGATTTGAACTCAAGTCTCCCGAATCCTAGTTCAATGCCTAGTCGCTATTCCACTTTTACTTTACTCCTCCTTAAAATATAAATAAGGAAATGTGCATGGAGATTGGAAACATCACTTTTTAGAACTACAAGTCTCACAAACTACTCCAGACAGCCTGGCCATTGTGGCAAAAGATACAACTTTTCCTACCTCAGGGTTGAACAGTGTTAAAATGTTGCTAATCTATATTGTGATTCCAACTACTGTACAAGTACTGCATCATCTCAACAAACCAAACATAAACTTTAAATGGAAAGACACTGGCATCTGAAGCTCAAAGACAGCCTAATAAAAGAGGTCTTCGCATCCACGGGTACATGTAGTTAATTAGGATATTGCTTTTGAGATCGCTCTTAGGTGAGGTCATGGCCTAGTATTGGGTTCTGACCCACCAGCTGAAGATCCACATTTTAGAATACTCAATCCTTGTGATAATAACAAGGATAATAATATATAACAAGGATTATATACAGTATTGTATATTGTTTGATTGCATTATTTATTGTACTGTTTACATTTTAAACCTTTGTAAACCACCGAGAGTGACCTTAGGTCAGATGGTGCAGTATATAAATCAAATAAATACCTTAAATAAATAAATAAATAAATAAATAATGGATGAATGGCATCTTCTTTTTGGCTCGTGTTAATGCCTTACATTATGAAAGAGAATGTGACAGGATTTTAAGATTACACAATGTATTGATTTAGACTTCACCTTGGTGATGAGGGAAGCTATATTAAAACTGACAGTGTGGCATTTACTTCCAAGTACACATACATAAAGGGCTCTTCCAAAACCCAGCTTGAATGCTTATTATATCAATGTGCCTTATAATTAAAACTGCGATCCAGAAGAAACCACTGCCCACTGAGCAGGAAAGCTGGTTTTTTGGGTAATGGGAGATTTCAAACCACTCTTTTTCCGTTTATATCCTGCCTTTCTCCAACCCAGGCAGCAGGGATTAGACTCAACCTTCCTTGACTTTTTTAAAAACAGCAACAACACCCGATAAACTCCAGTTTACTGCATCCAAGATTCCCAAGGCGTTAAGAAGCTCTGCGCAATCAGAGAATGCTTCCAATACAAGAGGGCCATGTGACGATGGGGAGAAAGAGCCCAGAAGAACTATTTGGCAGCAACTAACCCTAAAAAAGTAAAGGTAAAGGTCCCCTCCCCCGGCACATGCGTGCTACTCGTGTCCGACTCTAGGGGCGGTGCTCATCTCCGTTTTTAAGCCCAAGAGCCGGTGTTGTGCAAGTTCGTGGTGGGCGTGTAGCTGCCATGGCTGATCGCATTTTTGCGCAAGGAACACTGTTTACCTTCCGCTTTTTTTATGGCGGTGCCTATTTAACTGCTTGCATTCACATGCTTCCGAGCTGCTAGGTTCGGAAGTAAAAGGCAACGCTGCCGATGGCAAGCAGATCCCACCGGAGGCATCCGAATTTTACGACCTCCCCCCGACACTCCGCATGGTCAGCGTCCGGAACGGGCGGCTGGACTCTCCCCTGCGAGCATCCAACTAGCCATGGGGTCTGGGTGGGAAACTAGCGGCTCTGCCGAAGGTCGCGGGGGGTCTCCTTTGTCTCCGAGGCGCCGCCTCCCTCGGGGTGCACCCGGCACCCGAGAGCCCCAGACACACACACGCGCACACGCCCCTCGCCAAGCTGGGGAGGGGGTCTCCGAAATGCTGCCTGCGGCCGCCGGGCTCAGGCGCGCGACACCCGGACTCACCAGCACGTCCCTGAAGAGGAGCTGGGGCGCGGGGTGGACGGTCCAGTCCACGGCGCCCCCGTCCGGGATGCGGATGCGGATGACCAGCGCGGGGTTGGGGGGCTCCATGGCGGGGCTGGGGCCGGCGGCGGCGGCGGCGGCGTCTCCCACGGCCAGCAACAGCATCCCCGAGCGGGCGGCGGGCGGGGGCGGTCGGCGAGGAGAGAGAGAGGCAGCTTCGCTCACATGCCGGAGGAGGCCCGAGGCCGGCTTCCCTTCCGCTCCTCGCAGTAGGCCGAGGCGGGCGTCACGGGGGGAACCGAGCCGCCCGAAAGGCCGGAAAGGCGGCGGAGCTTTGCTGCCCAGCGGAGGGGCGGAAGAGAGGGACAAGCCGGCAGGAACTCGCCCGGACGGAAGTCAAATGGTCCCTTTCTCCCCACCGGGCCCGCGCACGGCAGGGTCTCTCCCGTCCGACCCACAGCCAGCCCCCCCCCCACTTCCTCGTGCCGCCTTTCTGCAGAGGACAGGTTCGAGGCGGCGTACACGATGTGCGAGCGTACACCACTGCCTCCGAGAAGCCTTTTGACTACAGCTCCCAGTATCCTCGTGATGTAGAGCGCCCGGGATTTCTGGCAGGGGTTTGCAGCCCGCCTCCTCAAAAAATTGCCACCAACATAGGCAGATCTAGCAGCAACCACTACAAAAGGGTTTCGAGTACCCGCTCACTCCCCCCTCCGTTTTTTTTTTAAACGGAGCAGCTTTAGCACAAATCTGGGCATCAACAGAGGGAAGGCCTTGCACCATCTGCACAACTAATACGGTTCTCCAGCTGTTTTGGTCTGGGCTCTCAGATGCTCCAGGCATGCTCCATGCTCATTGGCGAGGCACTAGGGCAGTTGTGTTCCAAAACTTTTAAATGGTAAAATGAATTCCCACCAAATATGGTAATAGTCACTAATGTAGGTAGTAGGTGACTTGGTTATTACCCGTATCAATTAATTCCATCCCTACAATTGTGATTTTCTGAGTTGCATTTTGCTTATTGCAGGGTGACTGTCATACCCTACTGTAGTAAAATTATCTGAGTAAAAGGGAACATATTAAGAAGGGGGTAAAGCTCACATAGTATCTCTTGACACTGGGGGAGTGGGCAAACTAGTGGCAAATGAGCTTCAACATTAATAACTACAGAGTGATGCACATTGGGGGGGGGGACTCAATTACATTTATAAACTGATGGGGTCTGAACTCTCTGCAAAACCAGGAAAGGGACCTTGGTGTCCTGGTGGACAGCTCAATGAAGGTGTCAACCCAGTGTGCCGCAGCAGTGAAAAAAGCAAACTCAATGCCATGGATCATTAGGAAGGGTATAGAAAATAAGTCAGCAAGTGTCATTTTGCCTCTTTATAAATCTATGGTGAGGCCCCATCTAAAGTATTGTCTACAGTTCTGGTCACCATACCTCCAGGATATGATGGAAATGGAAAAAGTGCAGAGGAGGGCAACCAGAATGACTAGAGGAGTGGAACACCTTCCTTTCCATCTGAGGCTGCAATGCCTGGGCCTCTTCACTCTTGAACAACAGCACCTAAGAAGTGACCTGATTGAAGTTTATAAAATCATACACGGTGTGGACAAAGTAGATCAGGAAAAAAATGTTTTCCCTATCGCACAACACTAGAACTAGGGGGCACTCCATGGAACTTTTGGGTGCTACATCTCAAACAAATAAGAGAAAGTACTTTTTCACCCAGAGGATCACAGGTCTGTGGAACTCCCTGCCAGAAGAAGTGGTGACAGCTGTCAGCCTTGACAGCTTTAAGAAAGGGTTAGACAAGTTAATGGATAACAAGTATCAACAGTTATCATTATGGATGCCTAAGGAGAAGCTCTGGGTTGGAGAGATAGGCAGGATATCTCTCACTACCATTTGCAAGGAATCGTAAGCAGGTGAAGACATCTGCTTGGGAATACCCTGAAGCAAATGATGAGCCACTGTGTGAGACAGAATGCTGGACTGGATGGGCTTTGGCTTGTTCCATCAAGGCTGCTCTTATGTTCTTATATAGTATATATAGAGTATTGTGTGCGCCCATGGCATAGGCTGTGAACTGCATTATTTATGGCAAATAACAAACCTCACAATTTTGATTCAACTTCATTACATTTTCAGAAAAAATAAAGATACAATGCATGAAAGTTTTGATTTATTTTTTTTTGCTCCCCTCTTTAAGATTCTGGGGAGTTTTGGTGTGGGGTTGTTTAAGCATTTGTCTTGAATGTCGATTAGTGGTTATAAATTATCTTTCTGTTCAGTAACTTTATAATTTAAACTGGTGCAGACAAAAATCTTAATAATTCCATCATGTGAATATTCCAGAAATAGTGGCTGCCCACATGGACATTGTTCTGTTCAAAAGATCTGTCTGCCTGAAATCCCTATATGCCTCTCAATGAAGATTCATTTTCTATGAAGTTCTTTACAATAGACTATGAAATCATTGCATATACTGTATATATAAACCAGTAGGGAAAACCAATTCAAATTGGTAATTTGCATAAATATTATGTAGCTTTTCCAGCACGCCTACTCTTAGTTGCAATTCCTCATTCCAATTTGTGTTGAGACAGCAGTAATCAAACTTCAGATATTCAATTTCTCGTACTAAAGCACTTGAAATAGTTTTATACATGGCAATATTCTCAGTCTTATGGAGGACACGAGAAACACAAAACAAAACATAGCATACAAGACATTCTAGACCAGGGAAACAAAGATGCTGACATTGACTTCTTAGACCATTTAAAGTCAGTTGCACCTTAAGCCTGAATTTATTATTCAGAGCCCCATATGTGACTTTTACAGGTTTCAATAATGATAAGGTGAACCAGATATCTTTTTTGGCCTAGACACAGGAGCAGGCTACCAGCAGCCAGTCATCCTGGTAGGGAAAGATATTGATTCCCTGAAGGCTCAAGAATGCTGCCACTGGCTCCAATCATCCATCCATGTCTTAACCACTCACCCTTTCCTCCTAAATTATAAATTGGATATAAATGGTCTTCTTCAAAAATGAAGGGCTATATATAGAAAATTAAACTGCTAAATTAAACTTATGTATTAAACTGTTAATATATGAGATGCAACTCTTTTTAGCTATGTGTCCTAAAAATATATTAGTCATTGGTTGTTAAGTAGGAGGCAGATATCGCTGTTCTCTTTATATTACTACAAATATCCCAATACACTAATTTGCACACAAAGCTTCAAATTTGTTGGAGTGTAACCAAACATGTCAAATCAGATAATATTATTTACAGCACTGGTAAATTTTCCATTCTACTTTTTTTGGAAAGCTGACATCTACAGCTGTGGAGGCAAGTCAAAAGTGTTGCAAGCAATGTACAGCATAACCATGTTCCATGAGAGTCATGGTGCTTATTGAGATCTAGGGTGTAAACAAGCTGCCTAGATGCCCTAAGCACATCCCGATTTTGGAAGCTAAGCAGGGTTGGCCCTGGCTAGTACTTGGATGGGAGACCACCAGGGAATACCAGGTGCTGTAGGCGCCTGGAGTAGGAACTGGCAAGCCACTCCAGTATTCCTGCCAAGAAAACTCCATGGTCATGGGGTCACGAAGAGTCATGGGGTCACAACTGTAAAACACAACACACAGAGAGTGTAAACAAGATCAGATTTCCTCCTACTGCCCAAAGGGAAATGTAGACACCCTCAAATGCTCTCTTATTTGACAATTCCTGATACCCCTGGGGGGAAACGGAAGTAAATCTATGTGATTATATGTGTTGCGGGGAACACATCATCTACAAATTACTTCGCAACACTAGTCTTAACAGAAATCAGTAAGAATTTTAATGTTTCATCCCAGCAAAAGCATGTTTTTTCCTTGAAATGTTCACTTTAGATCAAACTTGGAAAGTTCTACCTACACATTCCTGATTACAATCTGCTGCAACTGAAAAACATTCCATTTATCTGTCCATGTACTCATCCAATTCACGCTATGATATTTTGCCAGCTCTGCCATTGTTTTGCAAAAGAAAATGAAAAGGTGACTTAAGCACAATATGTACTAAATTACTTCAGAAAACACTTAGCATGAAAACTACAGATTGGGTAACATTAACAATGTTATTGAAACTTCCTCCTCTGGCTTCAGGGTCTCTGTAATTGTTTTTGCCAACCTATAAATTTCTGAGTAACAACAAAATTATTGTGATTTTTCTTACTAAATTATTCATACATTACAAAGCATGTATGTAACAAGGCCCATGAATCACAAAACACATAATGACCGTATCTTAATGTCATATCCTCAAACAAGAATTCAAATAGATTTATGTATTTAAGTTAACTAAAGCACATAGTTTTTATAATGTCCATAATTCTACCTGACATGCCCCCACAAAAGAAAACTTCATATGTTCTTTCCTGAGAATGAGATAATTGTTAGAAATGAATTTAAAAATTTGAAGCTTTTCTTGGATTGGAGGTGGGAAACTAGTATTTCTGTTAACAATAGTTACATATTATATTTTGCAGCTTGATTCAGTTGGTATTACTGTAGTAATATCACCAAAATAACATTTCAGCAATGATCTAACAGAAAACAATGTAGCTGTGGTTAAAAAGATGCACACAATTAAACATCCACCAGAAAAAAAATATGGCAATATTATATCTCACAAGATATTTCTCCCATACATACATCCCTATATTGTATAGTATATTCATAGGTTTTTTTAAAAAAAAATCTAATACTGCTCAATTGAAAATGAACTTTGTCTAACTAGTCTCGTATTGGAGCATGTGTATTCAAGTTTTTTTATCTGTTCAGAATCTCACAAGATATTTAACAGGGGTTTGCTGATCAAGTTTAAAACTGTGAAGTCCAAATCAAGTTCATAGAATCATAGAGTTGGAAGAGTCCTCAAGGGCCCTCCAACTCCAACCCCCTGCCATGCAGGAACCCCCATCAAAATACCCCTGAAAGATGGCCATCCAGCCTTTGCTTAAAACCCCCCAAAGGAGACTACACTTCACCACCCTCCATGGCAGCATATTTCACTGCTGAACAGCTCTAACCGTCAGGAAATTCTTCCTAATGTTCAGATGGAACCTCTTTTTCTGCAGTTTGAAACCATTTCCCTGAGTCCTAGCCTCTGAAACCATGGAAAATAAAACAGTCCCCAATTCAATATGACATCCTTTCAAATATTTAGCCTTCTTTTGGTAAGGCTAAACATTCCCAGCTCCCTAAGCCATTCCTTGTAAGACATACAGTATGTTCCAGACCTTTAACCACCTTGGTGACCGTCTTCTGGACCCGTTCAAGGTTGTCAATATCCTTTTTAAATTGAGGTGCACAGAACTGGACACAGAACTCCAGGTGGGGTCTGACCAGAGCAGAATAGAGTGGTACTATCACTTCCCTCGATCTAGACACTATGGTTCTGTTGATGCAACCAAGAATCGCATTGGCTTTCCTGGCTGCCGCATCACACTGCGGACGTGTTCAATTTGCGGTCCACCCAGACTCCCAGATCCCTTTCACAGGTACTGTTCTCCAGCCAGGTGTTGCCCAACCTATATCTGTGCAATCCATGTTTTTTTACCTAGATTCAGCAACCTACATTTCTCTCTGTTAAAACCCATTCTGTTAGCTTTGGCCCAGCACTCTAATCTGTCAAGGTCATTTTGGATTTTCATCCTAGCCTCTTGGGATAAGCACCCCTCCCAATTTGATATCATCTCCAAATTTAATCAGCATACTCTTGACTCCTTCATCCAAGTCATCATTAAAAATGCTGAATAGCATCGGAACCAGAACAGAATCCTGGGGCACCCCACTGGCCAGGTCTCCCCAATCAGATGAGAAGCCATTTATGATCACCCTTTGGGTGTGGTTAGTCAACCAATTACAAATTCACCTAACAGTAGCACTATCTGTTCCACATTCTACTAACTTCTTTGTAAGTATACCATGAGGAACCTTATCAAAGGCCTTAATGAAATCTAGATAAATAAACTGAGGCAAAGGTGTTGAGTAGTTCTGCCTTGTCCCTGTCTCCTGTTAATAACTGGTTATCTTTGCCACGCAGAGAGCCTATCATTTCCTTATTTTTTCCTTTTGCTGCGGACATAACTACTCCCCCACTTTTTTTTTACTATCTTTAATTTTCCTGGCAAGTCTAAGTTCATTCTTCACTTTAGCTTATATTCCTCTTTCATGCATTCCCCATTTTTCCATTTCCTGTACATGGTTTTCTTTATACTTAGCTGAGTTGAAAGTTCTTTAGTCAACCATTGTGGATTGTGTAATGCTGATGAAGAAACTAAGATAGTGAAGGATTTTGTGTATCTTGGTTCAATTACCAATCCAAATTATTGTAGCCAAGAAGTCAGAAGAAGACTGAGACTCAGAATGGCAAAAATGAAACAGTTAGGGAAAAAATGATGTTTGAAATATGGTGCTGGATACCCTGTACTGCCAAAAATATGAACAAGTGGGTTTGAGAGCAAATCAACCCTGCATTATCTCTGAAGGCAAAAATGATGAAATCGAGACTGTCCTCTTTTGGGCAATACTCTGTGGAAAAGACAATAATGTTGGGAAAGGTTGAAGGCAGCAGGAAAAGAGGAAGATGGAGTGAGTCCTTAAAGGAAGTCACAGGCTTGAGTTTACAAGAGCTGCTGATTTAAAGACAACAAAGACAACAAAGACAACAACAACAACAACAACAAACAGGCTGTTGTATTTTTCTTGGCTTTTAATGTGCTTTTAGAATGTTCTATCTACTAGTTTTAATATTATGCTTGTTTAAGTATTTTAAATACTTTTAACATTTATTATATGGTATTTAGTTTTTAATAATGGTTACTTTAATACAGTATTATAAACTTCCTGGCATGTTCTTGAGGAGAAAGGTAGGATATAAAATAAAATGATCTATTTCATAAAGTATTCTGCAGCTGGGAAGCAACTAGGTTCCTCCTGCCCCTTAGCACCAGGTGCAGTTTTTTTAACATGTCAACCAATCTATAAACATCTCCATGAATACTTTCACTAACCTATATTTCAGCTTCCTTCAAATCCCTTTTAAACAGCTGTTAAAATGAATGAATTTATAGTTCCCTCATGGGGTCACTAAGAGTCGGTCATGACTGTAATAACAACCACAACAACAACATGTTATGTATATTTCCAAGAGACAAAATAGAACCACCCTTTATACATATCAAAGGCCGTCACTTCACGAGGCTCTTCGCTTCGCAGCGTGATTGCCTTCGCTTTGAATGCGAAGGCGATCACGTGGTCTCCCTTCGCCCCCACCCCTTTTTCCCTGTACTCACACGGGCCGCTTTTCCGTTCGAATCGAGAATGACCTCACGAGCTCCATTCGCATTAAAGCACTGATGTTCTTCCCCCGTTTCCCGCGTTCTTTGATTTTTTTTAAAAAAAGGGACCGGTGTATCGATGCATCAATGCTTGGCTGTCATTCACGACAGAGTGTGGTTACTGTACGATCCTGTGTTTTGTTTCCTGGCATCATTGGCAGCCCCCCGCCGCCGCCGCCGCCGCTACTCGGGGGGAGCCCCGCATGGCACAGCCGCCCGCCCTCCGCCGCTTGCACGCTGCCTGCCCCGGGTGCCCTGCTCTGGCCGGGCGAGGCAGCGGCGGCTCCTCCTGCGCCCGCCGCCGCCGCCGCCGCCGCCGCTGCTGCTACTTGAGCGAGGAAGTAACAGCGCAAAGCGATGAAACAATATAGCGATGCATCGATATCCCTGTTTGAATATTTTTTAAAAAAACTTGAAATAAAAGCCAAAAACTGAGACCACACGTGGCGCTGGGTGCGAAGCGAGATGCGAAGCGAAGAGATTCCCGTCCTCCGCCAGGGGCATCACTTACCCCGGTTGGAGCACGCTAAAGGGGGCGTGGTCGGGGTGACGTCGCAGCCAAAAGGGAGGAGCGTGCGGACTGAAGCGGTCGGTTCGCACGCAAATGACGGCTTACCGCGAAGCGAGCGGCTCGTGAAGTAACGGCCCAAGTTAACATCCCAATATGTACCATGCACTAGTTTGGCTTTTTCAGGGTCTTTAACATAAAATGCACTGGTTATAAAGGTTAGTTCTGGAATTAAAAGAATTTCCCAGGAGACCTCAAAAATTGATCTTTATACAAACAAAGATGCTGACAACGACTACAATATTGGCATTAATTGGCATTTATGCTTGTAGAACATTTCTATTAAAACTAGCACACAAAAATACCCAACAAATTGCTCTAACATGGATTAGCAAACAATACTGCACGGAACAAGATTTATGACAGTGTTTCTTATTGTAATGTACCAAATTCGTCAAAATCACAAAATGTCTAAAAGTGAAATATATTAGGTAAGACTTTCTATTTATTGACTGAAGAACTTAAGTAATTTTTCATTACTAGCATAAGATTTAATACATAAAAGTAGTTAAGGATTCTGCCTTGGCACTAGCTATTAGCATGTAATTGAACTAGTAAAAAAGACCAGTTTAACCTATGTTGATTACCACCTTATCTTTGAAAGGCAATTAAGGACCTCAATCATTGAACAAGATTTGATTGTGTGGCCTTTATTGGACATTGATCTTTCAGCAAAGTGCAGTTACATTTTCCATTAATTTACAGTAACACAGTTTAACTCTGATACCTTAGACTATTGACCTGGGTAGAATGTCAGGCTAAGTACTTGTTTAGGTTAAGATGCTCCCACTAGTCATTATTGTTTAAAACAGATGCTGAAAAATGCAGATACTTATCAACGAAGTGTAGACTAACGATTCAGTTATTGGCATTTGTTTCATTGTGTTTAACAAGATTCTAAGCCTTTATTAATGTCAGCCCACCCACCCCCTCTTTCAAACATCATACCTGTGGAGAATGAAAGAGATAATTAAAGCAAGACATGCAAAGCAACTTCTATTGTTTCAAAAAAAGAGAAGAGCAGGTCATGTTTCTTGAAAGTTGAAGGGTCATTAAATGTTCCAGACATTTTAATATGCAACAAAAAGGTTTATTTGAGAAGTACGTATATAATACATGCAAAGAGTAATTTATGATCTGTTGCACAAGATAGCCAAGAATTGCCAGCGGGATTCTAAATTCCCTTCACATCCAAAAGCATTTTGTTTTGTAGGGCTAGTAAATATTTAGGAAGAACAAGGGGGAAATCACCTTCAGACACTGCTCTGACTAGCGTCTAACTAAACAAATCAACATCTATCAGGTAGCACCTGACAGTTTTAGACATCAAAATTGCAAAAAAAAAACCTAGTTACATTATTTGGGCCAGTATCTCATTGATTGTGACATTATAATCATGTAGGATTGTGCTGCTTTTGCTAGCAGTGCTATTGTACAAACAATGATCTGCATAAAGAAAATTCACCCTCTGCTTCCCAACAGCAATGCTTAAGCAAACCGGACCATCCCATGTCATGGCACTGACTGAATGTCCCATTCAGCAGAACCATCATAGGATATTCACTGTTATTTCAACCTGAATTTTAACTTAATTTTCTTAAGACTGTGCATAAGAAAGCATTATGGGTGGGGGCCAAGTCAAAAGAGCATGTCTCAGATTACTTTGTTCTCCCTATATATGAAATGGAGGAAACATGTGACTTTCCAGATGGATGGTTGGAATGCAGTTCTACTCAGGTCTAGCCAGCACCATCAATAAGCAATGGTAAGGGATGAAAGGCTTATGATATCTGGCTACAGAGCCAGATGTTGAGAGTTCAATTTCCCACTATGTCTCCTGCAAACAGAATCATAGAAGAACTGGGTTGGGAAGGCCCTATGGGGGTGGCTGAGTTTCCTTCATTGGAGGTTTTTAAGCAGAGGCTGGATGGCCATCTGTCGGGAGTACTTTGATGGGGGTTCCTGAATGGCCCACGAGGTCTCTTCCAGCAATATGATTCTAACGCCTGATCAATGCAGGAATCCAAATCAAAGCAGATCTGACAGTTGACCAATTTTCTTTTTAATGGCTACAGTATTAGAGCACTCACAACCTGCCAGGGTAATTGGTTCCACTGACATACTGCTGTAACCAGTAGCACATTTTCCCTTATATTCAACCTAAATCTTAAAAAAGTTACAAAAGCTTTTACTTTTGCAAAGGACAAAGCACTAAATATTTCTGTTCATATTTGATAAGAGGCAATGGAAAATTGAGATTTATTGGTGTTGTGGGTTTTTTAGGCTGTTATGCTGCTTTCTGGAAGCTTTTCTTCCTGACGTTTCACCAGACTCTGTGGCCAGCATCTTCAGAGGGCAGGAGCTCAGGGAGCTAGGAGTTCTCTCTTTGCTCTGGGGTATAGAATGAGTGAGACAGTGGGTTTTTTAAGTCGTGGGAAAGGGGGAATTTGTCCGATTCAGGAGAATAGGTGTTAGCCATTGCATTGTGATGTCCATCACAAAAGTCAGGAAGAACTTCCAGAGCACGGCCAAACAGCCCAAAAAACCCACAACAGCCATCAGATCCCAGCCGTGAAAGCCTTTGAGAATAAATTGGGATTTATATTTTGCATGATTAAATAGAGATGCATTATTTTCCAAATTCCATACTAAATACAGCTTCTGCCATCCATGACCACATATACAAACAAAAGTTCAGATGATATACCACAAAAATAAAACAATTAACAACAAAATGCTCTCTCTCTCTTCCCCTCTCTCTCTCTCTCTCACACACACACACACACACACATATCTATAAAAGGAACATCTCAAATGTTATGAGTCATGTATTGTCTTATTAAATTCTTTAGCAGGTCATATGCAAGTTCTAATATGTCCAGTAAAGTGATTTTATATTAGAACTCTGCCCTCAATCTTCTTCCCAGTTCATCCTTCACATGTTCAGAAGTGCAATAGGTCCATTGATTTTCATGTAATAAAAGAAAGCATTACATTTGCTTAATTGTTACACAGTGAGAGCATTGAGCAAGAAACCAAGCATCAATTAATGTAGCATGTAGGACTGAATTGTACTAGATCAATAGAGTAGTTTGTCAAAAAGGTTCTACAAGGAAGGAAGCATGTCACTGTATGGACAAGGAGTCATGTTGCTTCCACTTATTGGAAAACAGGTAAGCAAAGTCAGCAGTCTCCATTAGCAGAAATCAAACAAACTGCAGTTAGTGAAGAAGACATTCGAAGAAAAAGCTATATTTATAGAATGGTAATTAAAAAACATTTTATCAGCCTTTCGTTTAAATCAAACCTTTACAGCAAATTATTGACAAGATCTAGAGCAATGATTGGGCAGCATTTCACTCTGAACACAGAAGCTTATTTAATTGTGCTTGCTATGAGAAAAATAATTCTATCCATTGCAGTAAAATGTTAGTCACTTTTATTAATGAAACTGAATGTTGCACATTTCCATTCTACTGTGCGAACTGTTTATTTCATATACGTTTACTATTAATGTACTACTGAATAAACTGAAGCTGGCTCCATAGCTCACTGAATTGGGCACCTAGATGAGGATCTAGGGCAGGCATGGCCAAACTTTGGCCCTCCAGATGTTTTGGACCACAACTCCCACAGTCCTTTGCCAATGGCAATCTAAGCTTAGAATTCTGGGAGTTGTGGTCCAAAACATCAGGAGAGCCGAACTTTGGACATGCCTGATCTAGGTGTTGGGAGTGTGCCTCCTGGGAAAACAGTCACCCTGAACAAGCTTGCAATCGCAGGGCACCCACTGACCAAAAAGGAAAAGCAAACCACTTACAAGTACTCTGCCTCTAGAAAAGCCTAGAAAGTGTTGCCATAAGTTGGTGACAGGTAGCTAATTTTATCATTAGCTGTTTCTTTGTCTGCAGACTTAGCTACATATTATTTTAAGCCACACTCACTCTTGCACTGAATCAATTACATAGTATTATCTGGTCTCAATGAGAACCACAATATACTGCTGGATTTCAGAACTTCCCATGCCCAAATGTTTTCATATATACAGAATCAAGAATATTCCACCATACCCAAAAAACAAAAGACAGAAGATGCATGTTTTTATGAAGGGATTTCTTCTGGGTACTTGTCACCCGTATTTTTTGCCAAATAATTTAACCTACCTCTTTTGCATCTTAAAAATATTAATACTGGTATTTCTGTTTTAAAACAATGGAAAGCTTGTTTTGTAGACAAGAAATTACTAGACAACCATATGTCCAGACAAGAAACATGAAAGAATAAGGAGTTTTTTTTCCAGACCTTCAAATATTATATAAAAGTAACAAACTGCAATTCCATTCGTTGAGCTATGTTCTGAGGTGGCAAAAAGCCACAACATATGCTTTGCTGCCACATCAGTATCATTTCTTGAAAGCAGTTCTTTAGTACATAGCACCTTCATCTTCTTTATTCAAGAAGTAAAGAGTGATTGGGCCATAGTGTGTATGAACAGTTTCTGTGACACTGGCAAGAAACCAGGAAGCAATTCCATATAATAATGTTGGAATACCTATTTTGAAAAAAGGGGAGAAAAGAAACAGGACCAAAGAGTCAACTCTCATTTGATTTCTTACAACAGAAACATTATGTCTTACAATACAGTATTTCTTGCAATAGAAAGAAAATGAAGCAAAAGGAAAAAATTAGCATCAGGTGGGATGAGACACAGGATTTCATATCTTCAAAATGGAAAGTTGTCATAGCGCTCCTTCCTTAGAAAACGTAGCACTGCACTCACTTTGTTCCTTTTTATGGGGCATAATGTTACAAGAAGAGAGGGTGCTGACATAGCCACTGCAAAAATACCATCCCTCCCCCATCCCATGTAAGTTGCAAGCCATAATCTTAAAGACTGAATTAAAAGACTATTTGCTACACTTTAAATTCAACCTGGTTCCATGGGAATAAAACATAAAGCATGTTAAGGGAAAACGTATGAAATGATTTTCAGACGACTCTCCAGACATCATTATTTTAATTTTCCTACAAATTCTCTTTGACTACCTATTTGAATCTCGTTTAAAAGAAGAAATGGCAAATGCTTTGAAGAATAGAATCTACTCTTCTAAGGAAGAGGAATACATTGTGATGAACTAGAGATGGACTGTCTCATCTCTGTTGTCCTTCCGGAAACAGGCAAAGACCTTTCTCTTCAGGCAAGCTTTCCCTGAATGATGGACCAGCGTTATGTGTCTTTTATATGAAGCTATACATTCACCTAGACTTTGTGTTTATAACTACTTATAACCTTGTAGCTTTAATGTAATGTTGTCTATTAATGCTGTAAAATGACCCTCAATTCCTCGTTCTCAATACTTGAACATATCTTAATTGCACTAGACTGTATATTATCCCTCATTACTGTAAGCCACCTTGGGTCCTTTTCCAAGGAGAAAGGTGGGGAAGAACACTCTAAAATAAATAAATAAATAAACTGCTCAGCCACTCAATGGTTTAGATATCTAGCTGCAGAGGCAGAGGTCAGGCGTTTGATTCCCCACTGTGCCTACTTGACAGGGGTGGAGGTCGATGATCCATGGGGCCCCTTCCAGCTCTACAGTTCTAAGACTATCCTGGTATATTTGCTTCTTATGCTTGCTTTTTGCATGTGTCCAACACATGTATTCCTAGCAGTATCCGCTGCTGGAGACAATCCAATGTTATGCATTTAAACAGAGACACCTGAGGACATTATCAAATATACTAACTGTAGTTGACAGAAGCATCTATGGAAGCCAGGAGGCCTGTCTTCTCAACCATGGTCCTCAGATTTTCCTGGATTACAGCTCCCAGAAACCCTGGCTGGCGGTGAAGGCTTCTGGGAGTTGTAGTCCAAGATCATCTGGGGATCCAAGGTTGCAAACCGTAGAAGAACTAGCAATTCAAGAATGCAAATATGTTTACTTGAAAAACAGAACCCCATATTCCTTCTCCATCCTCAGTTAATTTTTTTGTGTGAAGACATGAGTTAAATTTCTTCAGGGGGTTTTAAACTGAAGTTACCAATTACGTTCTTGCAGCATCTTCAGTACTTCAGTACAGTAAGTACATCTTCAATACTCCAAGAACTGATTAAGGAATCAAGAACTAATTAACGTGTTTAAACTGCAAATCACATTTTAATGTAATTTGTGTTTGTTTGCTGTTTATTTTAACTGGTTATGTTGTTGCTTTTTGCTGTTAAGTATGTGTTGTAAACCACCTAGAGTGACCTTGCTGCCAGATGGGTGGTATAAACAAACAAATACACACAGGATGCGCCCCACTCAAGAGCCAACACTCACCCAAGTTGATCAACTTAAGGGTTGTGAAGAAGTAGTTCTGCGCGGCCAGGTCTTGCGGGGCTGCCCGCGAGCAGTGGTACTTGATGAAAGGGAAGCAGCCCGTCCGCAGGACGTGGTAGTTCGTCCCTTTCACTTCCCAGTTGAAGTGGGACAGCCCGAACTGGTCGTTGTCCACCGAGCTGTATTTGACACAGTAAGAGGTCCAAGGGGGCAGGCCCCTCTGCAAGAGGTGTTGGCTCAGCACCTCCGAGGCCTTGGGCTTGCCCGACGACGACCCTCCGGACCGGAGGACCAGCCGCAGGAAGCCCCCGTGCAACTTCTTCACCACCAAGACCACCATAGGGAGAGCGCCGCGGGGCCCCGGCTGCTTCATGAGGGGATGCTATTCACCCACCCCACCCCCCGCCGCCGTGTGAGGGGCTTCCCTTCACGCCACTCCTGCTGGTAGGCTCCCTCCTCAGCCTGTCCCTTCCTCTCCCTCCGTGGTTTTCTCCACAGGGGTTGAAGAGGTTTCCTCAGAATCTAGCCCCTCCCCCCCCGCGCTATGAAAAATGTCTTCCTAAAATCTCTTCCTGTCAGGCAACCGGCGCAGGCAACTTCTTCCCGCGCTTTTCCCAGCCCAAGCCACGCCCCCTCCCACCCCTTTCACGACTCTTCGGGCGCTCCTGAAGGTGCCCGGTCTCGACCCTTGTGCGCCGGCGCAGGAGCTTCCCTTCCCCTCCCCACCTCCCCGCGGCGGCTCTGAGCCTGCGCAAAAGGAAAAGCAACCGCGCACGCGCGCCCTCCCTCGGCCAAACTCCTGGCAAGGGAGGTCGGCGCGGCCAGCCCCCGCGCGTGCGCACTGGAAAGAAGCGTTGCTTGACTCCCTAACTCGCTCAATCTGGTTGTTGTTTTTTTGTTTGTTTGTTTTGTTCCAGGAGATCTGGAAGTTGAGTCATGGCAACTGGGCTTTTTTTTTCTTGAGAGATTGAAACGTTTCGATGCTCATCCAAACAGCTTCGTCAGCTGTTGGATGAACAGCAAAACGTTTCGATCTCTCAAGGAAAAAAGTCCAGTCCCTGACTCAGCTTCTAGATAAACTCACCTGGATGACTGAGAATCTTCACAGACATTCTTTCAGGGGAGTCCCAATAATAAGAGCACACGCTTTTCAGGGCCAGGAAGCGACTGCAACCACTGAGTAGCGCCGCGTAGAATGTGCTGTGCAAGTGAAACTGGTGGTTTTGAATTATTTATTTATTTATTTATTTATTAAATTTGCTCCAACCATCTACAAGGCTACCCTGGGCGGTTTACAAAAGTTAAACAATTATCTTAAGCATCATCGTCATCAGTGAGGGTGGGAATAATAGTCTCATCATGGAAGAGCAATTGGAGAAATGGAAAGTGTTACCAGTAACATGTTCAAAAATATTCAGAATATTCTTGGGATAATGATGAATGCAGTTTCAGACTCAGCAGTCTTCCAGCATGGAGCTATAGAGAACAGAGTGTGCTAATTAATCAATTACTACACTACAACATAGCCCATTTGTGCATTAGATTCCACCACAAGCCATTAATAATCACTGCCATCAGTAACAAATTTTGACTTAACTGTAGCTTTTGATAATTAATAGCATGCCGAGAACTGGAATGTATTTCTTGACTAGATGAACCAAAAAGGTGGGTGCAAGGAAAGGCAATGAAGACCCCACACCCTCCCCACACCCCAGCTTCACTGTGTTCTTCTCTGGGGAGATCCTTGGATGCTGCTGTATTTTTATGGCTGGTGTTCATCTTGTAACACCTTCACTCAAGTGCCTGTGGTGGAAATTTCATTGTGCTGGTGAAATTGGAAGAAGAAGAGACTGGTCAACTGCTTCTGTCTATTTACTTCTTCTTTTTTTGTGGATGAGCACACCAGCTTTTAAGATAGCTGTACTTTCCTTCACACATGGAAGAACCATAGCCTGCTCTTATTAAATATAAGCCAAAGATTGTGGCTTGAAGGCTCATGATACACCATCAGCTTGTTAAAAGTAATGCACATCTGTTCAGGGAATCGCTGGAAAATCATCTGTATGGCATAGTAGGACATGCTAGCTGGGGATTCTGGGAGTTGTACTCCAAAAGTGGCATTTTCAAACTCTGAGAAACATCTAATTAATTATATTGTGTTTGAATATAATTACTTGTTAGATAATTACTAGTTCTAAGAGGGCTTGCACAGGCCAGTGCTATGAGCTGCCCAAAGGAAGGAAAATGCAGACCACATTCTAGACTGGTTTGCAAATTCAGTTATGGGGAAAGTTTTGATTTAAGATTAAATTGCCCACAACTGAGAAACTAGAGCAATCCTCCTTAAAAACAACTGAAACTACTAAAGAGTTTAAATTAATATGTTTCATTTTATTGGAAAAATAAGAAGATCTTTATTGTGAGGATGGGGCAAAGGGAGATGCCGTCCTCTTCCCCTGGCTTACAGAGATGAGGAACGTGAAGTGAGCATCTTGATACCCGGAACAGAGGAGATGAAAGTGAATACGGGAGACTCTATATGCGGTCGGGAATGCACTGACACAAATTGTGTTGTGGAAGGGTTCCTGCTGACAGAGGAAGGGGAAGATGATTGGCAGGAGGAGGTAAAAATAAAAGAGGGGGGAAGAGAGCACTCGTTCTCTAAAAGGTTCACCATCACTCCTCTACAGAGACCCATGGACCGCGAGACATTTGGGATTCTCTCTTATCCCCAAAAGGATTAGACACTGGGACCCCTCTCTTTAAATGACAAAATATCACACTCACACAAGATAGTTTTTGAAACCTAGGGGGGAACTGGGGGGGGAGCATTGCCATATTCCAGATATTAAATAACCCCCCAAAGTCAACAGAGAGCATTGACAGAACTTTTAAACTGGGTTAAGCACAACATGACTAGAATGGTCTATCTGAATTTATTTTGAGGATATGGATGAAAAAAGACTACACTAATATTCACTAACAATGTTCAGGTTCACTAACTATTTCATAGAAGCTTGCGCTTTTGTAGTTTCCTCTTCTTCAAATTTCAGCTTGTTCTGTTCTGTAACCCCCAGGATTTTTTCAATATCTTGCACAGCTCCCTGTAACAGAATCAAACAATAGTGGTATTATAGTGGTGGAGTAAATATTTATGCTATGAGGTATCTTTCTGAGATATTCTTTCTGTACTCACCATAGAACCAATAGTATTAAGGAGGAAAGGACAGTAGAAATTACCATTTTCAGAATTGGTTAAAGAAATCCCCAAATCTGGAGGTGGTCTGAGGCTTCAAAACAAGGCTTTTATTATGCACTCAAGCTGTCGCATTTATTGAAGTTTATGAGAGATAAAGAAGACATAGGGTTGTAGCCTTCCAAAATGTTCTTATTCTTTCTTCTATCCTTCTTATGACAGAAAACCCATTAAGGGGTTTTGAAAAGACTTGTGAAGAGACATGTGTATTTGAATAGTGAATGGTAGTGGCATCTGTTTAGAAGCACCTATGTTCTAGCAGCTATGCTCTGTGTCACGCCTTTAGATGTTGCTGAATTACATCTATCAGGCTACCTGGGACAGGGGAATTGAAATTCAACATCACCAGGAAGGCCATGCTTATATGATAACACGGATCTTAATCAATGAAGTAAAGTATAGTCAGGCTAAGACTAGATATGTGAAGGCCTGGAAAAAATCGGAAGCCTTTTTTGGTTTTTTGGTTTTTCTGAAAAATTGAAAAAAGAAAAAAATGATTATGGAATACTTTATTTTAATATGATGAATAAAACATTTTAAGACAGGGTGTTCAAATATTTTCAAAATCATTTCTAAAAAATATCATTGAAACTTAGTTCCACTCCCTTCTGTGCATTTCCCCCTCTTAAATTCTTTTTATGATCATGAGGTTTTTATTTTATTTTTATTTAATACTGTGGAGAGGAAATATGAATAATTGTTAATTCTCGATTTGTAAACATTGTTTTGTAGAGGTTTTTTGTTCCACATAAACTAGCAGTTCAGGAGTTTGTTATTCCATTTGTTATTTATGATTACTGTACAAATAAATATTATTTAAAAAGTATATTCTGTTTGTAATAATTCTTTGGATATACTATACATTAATATGCTAGTTGTAATTATTTTATGCCAAGTCAAGTTGTCCATATTTTATGTTCCTAAAGTAACAGAATGACTTTCAAGCTGTAAAAGGCAGGAGAGTGCTAATGTAGCATTTTTTTCAATTTTTCTGAAAATGTCTGTTTTTCCCTGGAAATTTTTTTTGGAAAAAAAGGGGGGTTTCCAAGGTTCAAAATTTCTGGAAATTTTACATCTCTAGGTAAGATTGAAGTAGCAGATATTAAGTCTCAAGTAGTCAGAACAAAAACAGCAGAATTATTTTCCTCCTACAAGCGGTATGATTCCAGTGTTTCAAACTACTAAGCACTTTTCTGAAAAGTAACTTTTAAAAGGAAATAAACTAAGAAACTAGTCTTTTAGCACATTGGCTCTGCTATGAAGCTTCAGTCTTTTGTGGTGTTTATCTTGGTGAGATGAGTATCCATAAGTGCAAGCTGATTACCCTGCTGATAGAGAAGGCACAGCGATTTGAAACCTCTTCTACAAATGTTGGTCTATTAGAAAAGACAAAGTATTTTTGATATAACAGAACAAATTCTCCTGTAGGAGTAAAAGAGGAGAAGGAGAAAAAAAACCCCAGATATAACAAGCAAGCACTTGGAAGTGGGTAGGGGCTTCAAAAGCTTGCAATTATTTTTTGTTATTTTATTAGTGGCCTATAAAGGTATCACCTATAGCACTGATGGCGAACCTTTTAGAGATCGAGTGCCCAAACTGCGATTTAAAACCCACTCATTTGTTTTCAAAGTGCCAATACAGCAATTTAACCTGAATAAAGGTGATTGTGAAGGGGCAATGTCAGGTGTCCACAGAAAGGGCTCCGAGTGCCACCTTTGGCACCCGTGCCATAGGTTTGCCAACACTGACCTATAGCCTAGTCTTGCATTTCTATTTTCTAATGGCCACACGGCTCCCTCCTTTTTTACTTCAATCGAACTATTAAGAAACTACCAAGAAAGAGTCCCCACTCCACATACTACCAAGAAGAAGGCACATGGACTCTCAACAGCAGCAGGACAGGACTGAAACCACTAGGTAATATTCCCTTTCTTTAATCTGGTCACAATTGGGTTTACTACATTTTACTCCAATTCACAAATGGAGAACATGGCTTTTCTGCATCAATACCCCCCTCCTGGCCAAACAGGGACTTGTAGGTCTTGAAGAGCCCAATGGAGAAGAGGTGTGGGGTGGGTGTGCATGAGCCATGTCCCTTTGTTTGAAGAGCCGGGGTGTGAAACCCAATCCTTGACTTCAGCTGCAGCTTTAACAGCCCTGCTGCTTCCTGCCTCATCTAAGATGACTGCCTGCCAGTATATTTACATCTAATAGTGATATCCTAGCAAACCACATATTTTGCCATGTTTGGACTTTTCGTACATGTTTTGAAAAAGGGGACCGTGTTCTGGAATGTATTCTCAAAGGCTTTCACGTCCGGGATCTGATTGTTGTTGGGAGTTTTTTGAGCTGTTTGGCCGTGTTCTGAAAATCAGGAAGAAAAAACTTCCAGAACACGGCCAAACAGCCAAAAAAACTCACAACAACTATTGTGTTCTGGAATTTTTTCTTCCTGACGTTTCCCCAGTCTCTGTGGCTGGCATCTTCAGAGTGGAAGGAGCTCAGGGAACTAGGAGTTCTCTCTGTGCTCTGGGGTATAGAATAGGGTATTTATACCGAAAAACTCACAACAGCTGCCAGATCTCAGCCGTGAAAGCCTTAGAGAAAACATACCATCTTTTTTTACTTTTTATTTAGCCTCCACAGGAAGGGGCCAATTTAAGATGGAAACTTACTTCTTCAAGAGGTATACTATCCTAATCCTTTGATTTGGATTCCTGCACTGAGCAGGGCACTGCCTAGATGCCCTAAGCATATCTGATCTTGCCTGATTTTGGAAGCTAAGCAGGGTCGGCCCTGGTTAGTACTTGGATGGGAGACCACCAGGGAATACCAGGTGCTGTAAGCACCTGGGATAGGAACTGGCAAATCACTCCAGTATTCCTGCCAAGAAAAACTCCATGGACATGGGGCCACGAAGGGTCAGTCACGACTGTAACGACACCACACACAAACACACACACACACAAACACACACACCGAGCAGGGCTTTATAGGCCCCTTCCAGTTTCCAACTTCTATGACCACCTGAGTGAGCAGGTCTTTTCAAATATATCTGTGGCTCTCAGGACAAGCAAATTTATGTTAACACATCTAAAATTCTAAAATTGAACTAACAGGTTCGCTAGGAACCTCACAATATTGACCCGCATGTAGTAAAACATGTAATATGAACAACAGAATCCAGAATGGCTTAGCACTTGTTTATAATACAGATTGAAGTGTTTTCTATCCTCCAACAGAAATTTAACGGGGATCGTTAGTTAATTAACACCTCACCTTAAAATTGGTCTCGGCATGCACATTAGGTGCTGATAATTCTTGATAGATGATGAAGAGATGCTGAGCAAAGGTCATGAGGACCCCCTGGAGATGTTCTCCAATTGTTCTGTTAATGATATCCAAACAAATGACTTTGCCAATGACTCCATTCACATGCTTTAAAACAATCACCCTCTCATTTGGGCCTGTCAGACTGTGGAGTTTAATGAGTATTTTCAATCTCGTAAGGTGGTAATCTTCTGGGAGATGTGAAAGATGAGGCTCCATTTTAACTTGTCAGTAGAAAGGATTTGTGTAATAAATAATAATTATTAATAAAGCAGTGGAGGAGAGTGAGATGTTTAACCATGCCAAGCAAAAGACCTCTGCCTTTTCAAAATCACTTCAAATATGGGATCTGGGATCTTGGGTGCTATGAAATGCTCTACTAATCAGCATGGAACTGTTTTTAGTGAGCTTGGCCAGAAAACAAGAACGGTTTTTCAAGTAATTCCATGTTCCATTAATATTTCTGATCAAATTATCACATCACCCCCATTGTAAGGATGATCCCCTTCTTGGAGACACACTTTAATGTGGTGAAGTGGTTTGAGAAGCCAAGAGGAATGAAATTGGGAGGCTAGATTCCTGTTATAAGTCTGGACTCCTACCCAGGTTTCCCCAAAAATAAAACAGTGTCTTATATTAATTTTTGCTCCCAAAATGCACTAGGTCTTATTTTCAGAGGATGTCTTATTTTTCCATGAAGAAGAATACAGTACACATTTATTGTTATCTTATTATCGGGGATGCCCTATTTTCGGGGGGATGCCTTATATTTCAGCGAGAGGCAAAACTGAAAGTAGGTCTTATTTTGGGGGGATGTCTTATTTTTGGGGAAACAGGGTAGCATGGTCAACCATGGTGAAATTTTCACAGCTAATGTGACAGCAATAAAAATAACCACAAAGGAAGTGTAACCTCAGTATATGACAGGGAGAAGGAGTATTAAAGTATTGAATCTTCAGTGTTAAGTACTGTCCTTTAAATTCCCCTGCAAACTTACAACATTCCAAATCTGTATCTTTTCTGGTCTTCAAACAGTGTAAAAATGGTTCCTTCTTTCAGCTGTTAAAGATAAGAAACAATGTTACCATCTCTATAGTAACTAACATTTTTTAAAAACCTATTCTACATTATATTGATTGAGCTTTTTAGTTTTCAGATTCTGACAATATCTGTCTATATTCTTCAAAGCGTAAAAGTGCAGGATTTGGCTGGAAGCCAATAATTTGTTTGTATGTATGATTTTGTATATGATATGTGGTTCTTTTTTTTGCCCTGCGTTATATAATTAAATTGCCGTATTTTCATGCATATAATGTGCACATTGTGCAGGGCTTCCCTCCCCCCAAACCATGGGAGCTACTGTGCTTTATATTTACAGGAGGCACCATAGTCTTCTCTGAGTTTCGGGCCTCTAAAGGTCTTAATCTGGCCTGAGTGATTTATTTGGAAAATTATACGGGTATATCCAATTGTTAATAAAAACTGAACAAGTTTCTGTTTCCAGACCATTTGATCAATGGGACTGGCACAAATACAGTATTACCTTAACCAATCCCGGTCATTTGTTTGGTTACTATAGATATAATTAATAACTGGGTTTAGCTCTCTCTCACTCCCTTTTGTTCTCAAATGCTGTACACAAATTCATGGCCGTGCATGTAATATTATGAGGACAGCTAAGGTATCAAAACAGTAAACCCAGCCAATTAGAACCCCCACATTTAATTTTCTTGTACAATAGGACCCCAGTATCTGCTGGGGATTGGTTCCAAGCCTTCCCGTGGATAATGAAAACCGTGGATAAGAAAAATGTCCCCCAAACTGCTGTTTTGTGATAGTAACTTGCTTTACAGCTGCCGTTTTACAACAGTAGCTTGCTTTACAGCTGCTGTTTTGCAACAGTAGCTTGCGTTGCACCTGCTGATTTATTTATTTTTTCCTCTGCCAACCGTGGATAACTGAATCAGTGGATAATGAATCAGTGGATACGGGGGTCCTACTGTAAGCCCTAAATGGCTGGGCAATCAGGCATGTTTTACCTGAGCTCTGGGAATAATAAAGAGGTTAACACCAACCTTTTCTCTACCATACTGACTTCTAAATTGAGAATGAATTTTAAAGGTGAAGAGAGCCATCAAGGGGAAGGCCCTCTCTTTCATACATGTGTGATGTTCCATTCTCTATGAAGAACAAGTGTGTCCTCTAAAAATCTCACCTCTCCTTCTCAAGCTAATTTACTATAGATCATAACAAGTAAAGTATGCAGTCCTCCTACCTGAACATCATATCCAATCCCATGAGCCTTGCACATCTGAAGGAAGACATTATAGTAGATGAGGGAAAGGTTTGCATGTGTAATTGAACTGCTCATAACAGCATGGCGGCTAACGAGGGGAACCTGGAGAAAAAACGCAGAAGCAAGCAAAGAGTTCACTTTTTCTGAGGCACTAAGAAATTCTTGCTTAAACACAAAGACCACTTACACCTGAGTAACTAAATCTTAGTACTGCTATATTAGGTTTGATTTCAAAAAGAAAGCGGTTTTGCTAGTCTCAGATTTCACACATTTGAGCAAAAGGATTAGAGTTTGATAAATAATTAGACAGAATGTGCCTTCCTTTCCACATATTGCACAAGAAAGAAATTATATCTCCTTACACAGATTGGTGTGCCATTGTATGATATGACCTGAGACCAGCGGAGGAATCTGTTTGCACCAAGCGTTAAACTGACATACCTGGCTATATATCCAGCCATTGGGGTGTCAAATACATAACCAAATAACATAAAATAGCTGAAAGCCCTGAACCCAAGAGACAAATATAAACTACTGTACTCTTTAAATTTTTACTAGTTTGTTTTGGAAGCATTATCTATCTATCTATCTATCTATCTATCTATCTATCTATCTATCTAT